>JAGFNK010000014.1:0-292431 GCA_025769875.1 Russula earlei
GAGACTATGTCGGCTTGTTTAATACAAATACTCTTACTGACGACCTCTAAGCCCTCTTCTAACAGCTACAATGTCGTCGTCTCAACCCTCTGCCCCTGTTGTCCCCATCCTCGATGGTGCTATCTATGGTATTTGGTCAAAGGCTATGAAAGCCTACCTCATGTCCGTTGGACTGTGGGGTTATTGCAATGGCACTTTTGAACTGCCTGCCATCCCTGCCCTTCCTCAGGCGCCTCTTCCCAAAGAGATTGCTGCCCAGGCTGTCGCTCTGGCAGCTGTGAAAGAATGGAACAAAGGGAATGATATGGCAGTCGGTCATATGGTCCTTAGATCAAGCATCGTGATCCAACAAGATCTTACATCTTTGGATAACGCTGAGACCATCTGGAATTGCCTAGATACCCTTTATGGTATGGCGACTACCACCAGTATCTATAAGGACTTTAAAGAAGCCATCTCCATCCGCATTAACCTGAGCCAGCATCCTGGCCCACAAATGGATCAGATACACGCTGCATTCCAGCGCCTTACCACATCCTCCCTTATCATTCCTGATGCCTTACAGGCGCTCATCATGCTTGCAGCCATTCCCCCGAAATGGGAAATGCTTGTCCACATCGTCACCCAGAACTATGAACTAGACGATCTTAGTCCAAAACATGTGCGAGAGGCTATTGTCTCTCAATATCAAACTGAGATCAATCGTGGAACAAACAAAAAGCACAGCACACAAAAGCTCTCAGCTGTCAAGCGCAAGCACGGTGACCCCTCCTTCTCCAATCAGCAGCAGGGCAATAAGCCCAAGTGCGATGAAGATAAGGACAAGCGCCAGCGTGGCAAGCACAGCAGCAAAGGAAAAGGGAAAGGCAAGGAGAAGGCTGATAACAGCCATGGTCCCGGACACTCCCACATTGCGGACGTTGCCGCACTCCCACTCCCGACCATTACCACCATCGCCCATCTGGGTCCTTCGGGGATCTAACAATGTACCGTCCCGACTGCGACTGACCCTCGCAAACGCACTCACGGCCCTTACAAGGCCTTAAACAAAGCACTTGATCTTGCTGACGATCTTGGGGTAACTCCCACTATACAGACAGTCAAGACCCTCGAGCAGCGGATCTCGACTCAATCCACTGCCTCGACAAGTGCAGTCAAACTTCCGTCGCCCGTCCCTGACCCCATGGACCAGGACGATAGCGACTTTGCGCAAACAAACATGTCAGATTTATTCGACATATATGACGGTATCCCAGAAGGTGCTGCCACCCCTGAGCGTGCTCCGACTCCGTCGGATGAAGCGCTTGATTGGGGCAGCGACCCCAAAGATAACGAAGCATGCGTGCGCCTCCCTCTCTCCTTTCACTCGCTAAAGAACCTATTAGCATCTCCCCAGCCCCAAAGCGGGCTAGATATGTTTAATAAGTGTTTGCTTGTATCATACAATGTACAAATTAGCGAAGGGACTACTTCCCTTCAAAGTGGATGTAACAAAAATTGTTCGAGATGTAGAGGAAAGCACGACTTGAGTAAAATGGGATCCTTATGGCTCCTTGACTCTGGCGCATCCGCACACTTCACCTTCGAAATAAAAGACTTTATAGAGTATACGCTGGCTTTGCCGCACGAAAGATCCCCTGTTAAAACTGCCGATAACACTATATATGTGGAAGGCAAAGGCGCTGTGTTGCTTTGGCACACTGTCAACTCTAAAACGGTTGTCACGTGCATTTCTCCTGTTCTCTATATTCCGAAAATTAACACTCGGATATTATCTATGGGGGAGTTTTTACAACAAGGGATGCATGCATTAGGGAATAGAAATCATATTTCCCTACGAGAGGACGGACGTATAATCCTGTCCTCTTACCCCTTATTCCTGGGTCAAACCACGTATTGGTTAGATGCCTCAATTGAAAGCGCGCAAGCGCATTCTCTTATCTACGTGGTAGATTATGATGTCATACACCGACGCCTTGGCCACCCATCTAAGGATGTTGTAACACATGCTAAGACACATACCAAGGGTCTCCCTGAAGACCTGAAAATCCCTCAGGAACAGCCGGTATGTCCTGGCTGTGCGCAAGGCAAGATGCCTGCATCTGCGCACCCCCCTTCTGAAACTCGTGCTTCTGCACCATTCGAGCGTATCCACTTGGACCTGAAGAGTTTCCCTGTGAAGTCGTATCATAAGTACGAATATTTCATCAGCTTCATTGACGATTATTCCTCCTATGCATGGATCACACTCTTAAAAAATAAAAAGTCGACCATAATGGCCGTCAAGCAATTCCTTGCTATGGTGAAAAACCAATACAAAGCAGGAATCAAAGAGTGGATGTCCGATGCTGGCGGAGAATACAAGTCCGAGGCCTTTGATAACGTCCTGAAGGACGAAGGAATTAAAATCCTGCAAAGTGCCCCATACACTCCACAACAGAATGGACGCGCAGAGCGCTTTATGCGCACTGTAATGGACAAAGCTCAGGCAATGCACCTTGAAGCTTGTCTACCTCCTTCCTGGTGGGAATTTGCAGTGAATCATGGGACACACTGTTACAATAGGACACCTGCCAGACGCCTTCAATGGCGTACACCCTACGAAGTCCTAAGAAACGAGGTCCCTGATATCTCACACCTCAGAGTATTTGGTTGCGGTGCATATGTGCACATTCCAGAAAAAGCGTCGAGTCAATAAGCTTTCGCCTAAAAGCGAGCTTATGATCTACCTTGGTCACACTGAGGGGATCAAAGCCTCACTCTTCATGAGGCTCCCAAATAATACGCTTTACACTAATGCTACCACCCTGTACGATGAGACCCTGTACCCCAAATGCGACAAAGCGCACACTAAAGGTACCATGCAGATAAATGAACCGTGTGAGGAACTACTGCAACAACCTGTCGAAGACACCATTCCTGGTGTTGACGACCCATTCCCTACAATTAAAAGTGAGGACAATGAGCAGCCTATACAGGCGCCAGAAGAAGAGGAACGCGAGCAAATGCCCGTCCCTCCTACACCGTCCCCTCCTCCTGTTGAAGAGCCTGTACCTCTTCGAAGGTCTCAGTGGTTGAGGAAAGTACCTACCCGTCCAGGCAACGTCTATGGTGAACGCAGACACCCCACAGAAGTGGAAAAAGACGTTCGGCGCACACGCACATGGAGAACAATGACAGAAAACCAACCAGGTAGCTCCGGTGAGGGTAGTACGTCAGGATCGGCCGCGCCAGGCCCTTACCCTCCTGTCGTCCTTGACGATCAACCGCCGCAAGCCTCTGAGGATGAGGTAGAAGACATTCTACATCTAGCAAGGGAAGGGGGAGTCAAATTTCTGAACTATCTGCTCGCCCAAGCAGTTCCACTGAGTTCAGATCCACCTGATACTGCGAAGATTTGTGAATGGACCTTTAGGGACATTCTGCGAATGCCAAGTGAACTCCAAAAGGAGTGGAAAGATGCTTGTCGCGAGGAGTTGGAATCCCTCTGCAGACGCAAAGTCTTCGAACTAGTTGATCCTCCCAAGGATCACAAAATAATTAAAAATAGATGGGTATTTGACCTTAAGTCTGATGGTCGTAAAAAAGCCAGACTAGTCACCAAAGGCTTCTCCCAAGTAGAAGGCATTGACTATGACGAAATATTCTCACCCGTGGTACGGTTTGAGACAGTCCGCCTGATGATTGCGCTCGCAGCGCTCAAAAATTGGCACATTAGTGGACTAGACGTCAAGACTGCCTTTCTCTACGGTGAGCTCGATGAAGAGCTCTATATGGAGCAACCTGAGGGCTTCAAAATAAAAGGACAAGAGTGCAAAGTCATGCGCCTTAAACGCGCAATATATGGACTCAAGCAAGCGGCACTTGCTTGGTGGAAAGCCCTTGACAAGTCCATGGCCTCGCTCGGCCTTATTCGCCTTATGTCTGACTCTGGGCTCTTTGTTAGTAAAGACAAGAGCATCATAGCCATTGTCTATGTTGATGATGTGCTCTTCTTTGGAGCAGACAAAAAACAAATCAATAAAACAAAGGAGCGCTTCATGAAGCTCTGGGAATGTCGAGATCTGGGCGATGCCCAAGAATTTCTACGCATGCGCATCATACGCAAGTCTGGGCAAATACATCTGGACCAGACTGAGTATCTAAGGAAAGTGCTGCAGCGTTTCGACTTGCTTAATGCAAACCCTGCTCCTACTCCGCTACCAGAGGGCTATCACCCCTCTCCCAACACTTCCACTGCTGACCCAGCCTTGCGGTCAAAATTCCAGCAGGTTATAGGATCACTCCTATACATAATGCTTGGAACGCGTCCAGACATAGCCTTTGCTGTCACAAAGTTGTCGCAACATGCTGCCAATCCCTCAGAGGATCATTTAAATCGTGCATACTATATTTGCCGATACCTCCTGGGAACCGCCAATTATGCCTTGGTCTATGATGGACCATCTAATGGCGGTCTAATGGCATATGCTGACTCTGACTGGGCTTCTGATCCGACTAATCGGAAGTCCACTACAGGCTATATGGTGAACCTGGCTGGAGCAATATTTTCATGGAACTCACAAGCGCAGAAAACAGTCGCGCTCTCCTCCACTGAAGCCGAGTACATGTCGCTCTCTGACACGAGCAGACAGTTAGTTTGGATTAAATCCTTACTAACAGAACTTGGCATCAAACTTGCTCCCATCCCACTGTTCGGTGATAACCAAGGCTCAATATTCTTAGCCTCCAACCCTGTGCAAGAAAAGCGCATCAAACACATTGATTTGCACTATCACTTCATTCGTGAAGTCATACAAAATAAACAGGTGGAGCTATTCTTTATTGAAGGGGCTAACAACCCAGCCGACATGTTCACCAAGAACCTTGGTCGCATCAAGTTCCTCAAATTCAGGGAGCAACTAGGACTAACATTCTACCCCTGAATGTGGGAAAATGCTCACGGCATCTACCGATGCACTTAGCAAGGGGGAGTGTTGAACCAGAACCCGAACGGATCAAAGAAGGCGAAGACCTTCATACAAGGTTCAAGATCCACTCATAGATGTTACATGTTAGACAGAACTTTGGTATATGTGCTTATGGCAATAGGGTTACGCATAGTACGCTATCTATCACAAGATGCAGCCTTATGCTGCGTCTAGAACGTTTCCACATCACGCGTCACTTAATGCACGATATAGTGGACACCTGTAGTCACCTCTTTTGGACTTAGGAACAGCCCTGGGTCATAGAGGTATAAATACCATACTTGTAGACAAGTATACACATCGCTCTACACCCCAATATCACTTGAGCATTAGCACAACCTCTAAGGTGGGTTGCTTGGCCTGTTAGCTGCGCTCTATGCTGCGCAACAGAATTGACTCAGCTCAGATTACAAAACAAAATATTTTTAAACAATTGATTGATTTGTTGCCCTCTCCTCATGCATCACATTATTGTAAATATGTCAACCCAAACAATTAGAAATTAGGTGAATGCTTACTGTCGTTTTCACGTGACCTTGCACTTGCCATTTTTGGATGTCATTTCGAGTGCAAAAATAAAACTGCTATATCTCAACAGTTTCTCAACAGATTGCCTTGAAACTTTGACAGTAGAACCTTATATGCTGTATCTAGGTGCAGCTAAAATATGGGAGCCTAATATTTAGTTCTTGAAATGTCGATTTTCAGGTGGTGACATGAGTGCAAAACTTTGAACTGCCATATCTCAACTGTTTCTGAACCAATTGACTTGAAACTTCAACAGTGGGATCCCATGTACTGTATCTAGGTGCAGCCCAAGAGTTGGGGTCTGATTCTTAGTTTTTGAAGTTTCGGTTTTTGGGTGTGATCTGAGTTCAAAATTTTGATCTGCCATATCTCAACCATTTCTCAATAGATTGCCTTGAAACGTGGACAGTGGGACCTTATATACTGTATCTGGGTGCAGCGAAAATATGGGAGCCTAATATTCAGTTTTTGAAGTTTCAATTTTTGGGTGCTGAGCTGCATGCAAAATTTCGTACTGCCATGTCTCAACCATTTCTCAATGGATTGTCTTGAAACTTGGACAGTGGAACCTCATGCACTGTAGCTAGATGTTTCACTCGTTGGATGTTCACGTTTTTGGGTGCCAACCCCAAGCATGATAATATTACATTATCCCTACAGCTGAATCCATCCATGATATGATATGACTATTACAACTGTACTGGGCGAGAAGGGTACACTTAAGTTCATGGGGCTGGACAAGGACTGAGGGAAGAGTGAAAGAGACAAAATTGAAATGATGATGCAAGGCGTGCGTCAAGGCAGCAATAGGCATCGGCACAGGTACATGTGCATGTAGCTTCTTCAGTGAGTCTTCAGCCTCGTGCGCGCGTGGTCACATCATCACAAAGGGGGGTGTGCACGTTCTGAGGTGTTGCAATGCGTTGGAACGTGGGCACAGTGCTGGGAAGCAGGAGGGAGGAGTGTGCTTGCATCGTGTGTCAAATGTGTCGTCACGACATGGTGTTGCCAGGCGTCGGCCGTGTTGCTGATATTGGTGCTGCTGCTGTTGTTGTTGTTGATCCTGGTGCTGCTGTCATGGCAGAGGCTGAGGCATGGTCATTTGAGGCAATGGGGTGGCGAGAGGCAAGGGTGTAGGCGATGGCGTTATGGAAAGGCGTGAGCATCTGAGGGGGTGACTTGCATGTTGCTCGTGCTGTCATCTTGTGGGCGCGGCGACAAGGTCTTCGCCACTGCAGGTGATGGCAGCGCTTGTGGGTGAGGTTGTACGTATGGATGGGGATGCGGTGGAAGGGGAGGAGTGGTGCGGCGTGGTGCTTGCATCGGTGACTTCTCCTGTGGCGACATCATGGTGGCGGCTGGTGATCTTTCTGTGGGGCGGCATCGAGGTAATGATGGGCGATGCTGGATGTGTGGGAACCGCAGGGACAACAGGAGCAGGTGATGTGAAAGGATGACATTTCAGCAACCGTACCCACTGTTATGGGGCAGGGTGGGGAATGTGGTGGTGTGGGCTTTGCCTGGAGTCGCATAGAAGTGCGGCTGTGTGTGCGCATACATTGGGCAGCAGAGAGGTGATGTCATGCCGGGTGGGAGAGCGGGTAAACGCGTGCATGCACCGAGGGGGTCCAGGGGGCGTGATCCATTCGTTGTGAAGGGAAGTAGGATGTTCACATCCTCAGAAAGCACCGAAGAGTGTCCTGCCGGTGAGAAGGGACGAGCATGACATGTCCACAGCAATGTCGCTCAGAGGTGCCTTGGACTCCGATGTTGAGGATGCAAGAAGTAGACCTGTCTCTTCAAAGGTCTCCCAGATTGCCATCATTTGATACAAATCATCCTGCTTCCTGTTGCGGTTGCCTCCAGGAGAGACCTGGGTGATACAGGCTGGGTGGGATCAGCCAAAGGTACACGCACAATGTCACCACCACTTGGATAAGCAATATGTAGATTCAAATAGTGTGAGAATGTGTGAGTAAGCACTCCAGTGCTAGTGCTAGCATGCACAAGTGGAAATCTGGAACCACGATTGTGAATACAAGATTACAGATAGGAAAACAAGAGAGAGAAGAGACAAGCAATCTGACTTATTCCTACATAGGTCTCCTGGTGCTTTTCTTATAGCTCATCCCTTCTCACCGGCAGGACACTCTTCGGCGCTTTCTGAGGATGTGAACATCCTACTTCCCTTCACAACGAATGGATCACACCCCCTGGACCCCCTCGGTGCATGTGCGCATTTACCCGCTCTCCCACCCGGCATGACATCACCTCTCTGCTGCCCAATGTATGCACACACACAGCCGCACTTCTATGCGACTCCAGGCAAAACCCACACCACCGCATTCCCCACCCTGCCCCGTAACAGTGGGTATGGTTGCTGAAATGTCATGCCTTCACATCACCTGCTCCCATCGTCCCTGCAGTTCCCACACATCCAGCATTGCCCATCATTACCTTGACGCCGCCCCACAGAAAGATCACCAGCCGCCACCATGATGTCGCCACAGGAGAAGTCACCAATGCAATCACCACGCCACACCACTCCTCCCCTTCCACCGCATCCCCATCCATACGTACAACCTCACCCACAAGCGCTGCCATCACCTGCAGTGGCGAAGACCTCATCACTGCGCCCACAAGATGACAGCACAAGCAACATGCAAGTCACCCCCTCAGATGCTCACGCCTTTCCATAACGCCATCGCCTATGCCCTTGCCTCTCGCCACCCCATTGCCTCAAATGACCACGCCTCAGCCTCTGCCATGACAGCAGCACCAGGATCAATGACAACAACAGCAGCAGCAGCACCAATATCAGCAACACAGCTGACACCTGGCAACACCACGTTGCAATGACACATTTGACACACAACACAAGCACACTCCTCCCTCCTGCTTCCTAGCACTGTGCCCGCATTCCAACGCATTGCAACACCTCAGAACATGCACACCCCCCTTTGTGATGATGTGACCATGCACACGCGAGGCCGAAGACTCACTGAAGAAGCTACACACACATGTACCCGTGCCAATGCCTATTGCTGCCTTGACGCACGCCTCGCGTCATCATTTCAATTTTGTCTCTTTCACTCTTCCCTCAGTCCTTGTCCAGCCCCATGAACTTAAGTGTGCCCTTCTCACGCGGTACAGTTGTAATAGTCATATCATATCATGGATGGATTCAGCTGTAGGGATAATGTAATATTATCATGCTTGGGGTTGGCACCCCAAAACATGAACATCCAACAAGTGAAACATCTAGCTACAGTGCATGAGGTTCCACTGTCCAAGTTTCAAGACAATCCATTGAGAAATGGATGAGACATGGCAGTACAAAATTTCACACGCAGCTCGGCACCCAAAAATTGAAACTTCAAAAACTGAATATTAGGCTCCCATATTTTCGCTGCACCCAGATACAGTATATAAGGTCCCACTGTCCACGTTTCAAGGCAATCTATTGAGAAACGGTTGAGATATGGCAGATCGAAATTTTGAACTCAGATCACACCCAAAAACTGAAACTTCAAAAACTAAGAATCAGACCCCAACTCTTGGGCTGCACCTAGATACAGTACATGGGATCCCACTGTTGAAGTTTCAAGTCAATTGGTTCAGAAACAGTTGAGATATGGCAGTTCAAAGTTTTGCACTCATGTCACCACCTGAAAATCGACATTTCAAGAACTAAATATTAGGCTCCCATATTTTAGCTGCACCTAGATACAGCATATAAGGTTCTACTGTCAAAGTTTCAAGGCAATCTGTTGAGAAACTGTTGAGATATAGCAGTTTTATTTTCGCACTCAAAATGACATCCAAAAATGGCAAGTGCAAGGTCACGTGAAAACGACAGTAAGTAAGCTGCACGGTGGTGGGTCGGTGACAGTACAAGCTGGCCAGTCCCTGTTGCCATATACCTCGGCTCAGGTATGGCTCAGGCTTGGCTCCAGGTGGTTTCCAACCTAAGCCGGTGCCAACACTTGCCGCGAGCCGTTGAACGGCTTACCGCTCAGATACGGCTCAGGCTCGGCTCCAAGCGGTTTCGAGCCGAAGCCGGTGAAAGCACTAAGTTCTGTGCGCAAGGTTCTGTTCCATTTACATTATTGTTCCGTCATGATTTAATGGATGGATAAACCCACTCATCGTGATCGTGATCCTTATCCTGCACTGAGGGACAAAGGGTACTAGTAGGTGGACACGCCCCCGTATAAAGTCAATGCCTGCAATTACAGTTGTACCCCCAACATACTACCAGGTACTGGCTACCGAAAGTCTTCCCAAATCTTCTACCCCGCTATCTTGTTTACACCCCGACAACATATTCACTAACAATGCGAACCTCTGCCGTTGCGATATTCTGCCTCACCGTTGGCATCACTCTGTCATTCGCGCTTCCATCAGGGTACGCCAATCTCTTTAACTCCTCTTTCTCCCCTGAAATCGACATTACCTTGCAAAAATAGAAATGTGAATTCCGGCCTGGCAAAACCTTACTTCACCAAAGGATCTCCCACCTGATATACGGCGCAAGCTGGATGATGAAATATATGCGCCTTTGTCCGTGGCCAACCATAATATATTTGTCGCCGCACACACCCATGGACCTCATTCCATAGAATTTTCGAAAGCGCGAATGGATCATTTCATAGCCTCGCGACCTTTGGAGATGTTGCTGAAGGAAATCAACCAACAGACTCCGACCAAGAAGGGTATAATTGCGTTGGACTTCCTGGACGAAGTGCGGCTCATGAGTCACGACGAGTTAAAGGAGATGCGAAAGACATGTCCCGAGAAGACACTGACTGTGTTAGCCATTACTTCGTCTGGCATACTACTATACCTGTGCCCTCAGGCAAATTGGCCAAGACATGTCTAGTATGGATAGCCATGCCATGACCATCTGCATTTGTGGCTACTGTGCTCCTGGCCACTGCTAGCTAGAAGTAGGTTCACAAAAGAGCTGCCACCGTCATTGACTCCATGTCCCTCTCACAAGTATATGGATTGTCCCAGCAAGGACCAACCATTGAAAACTGTCAGGGTCATTGTATCATGCATTCAGCAAATTCATGGTGTGGGTTGCATCCTGATGCAAACCTGAAAACATCAACATCGATGTAATGTGAACCCACTCGCAGCTAGCCGAACTGCGGAAACGCTAGTTCACACAATCGATTAGTTGATTGATGTCATCAACATTTTGAATCACAGTCTTGGAGTATGGTTACAATTAGTTGGTTTCTCGCTAATTGGTGTGGCATAGATTACCTTGACAATGTCAACTTGAAGGAATCCACCCAAAGCCACTTTGATGATGGAAGCTGTCAGCTCTGACAGTCTTTTCGAGGACCATGAGAGAGCTAATCAATCCGTTGAAAGCACTCGCATCGGGCTCTTTCACGTTGCTTCATGTTGATGTGAGCGAGAGAAAGTATTTCTTGACATAGGATGTTAGCAGATGAGGGTTTTAGTCAGCGGAACGGCTTGGGGTGACCAGGCGGGGTTCAACTGGGAGATGCTTGAATCCCCTCCCTCTAGTACGACTACTCCAATGGCGCTGACACGCCGGCGCTCATTAGAAAACAACTCGTCCCATTTTTGTCAAACACCGAGCGAAAGATTTCTGATCCGTCGAACTCACTCATGATCTGTAGACGATGTAACCTTAATCGACCGATGACTTGACTATGAGCGTAAGCGGACTGTCCGTCCTATGTAGAGCCCGGACGAACTACAATTGGAGCTCTCTTTGCCGTACAGAGGGGCATCCCAACACCAGCACTAAACCGACTTGGAAACAAGTACCCTCCGCTTCACGCATTGCTGACCAGCCCATGCATTACCGCTCTCAACAAAGTCGTCAACGCTCTGGACATTGTCATTAGTGAATCAAGTGCTAGTGTAAAGCTGAGGGTCTCGCTTCTAAAATTTGGCTGTGAAGATGAGCATACGAAAGGCAGGTTCTCACAGATAGGGAGCCTTTCGTCCACCCACCGAGTCTATCTCTACTTTTTGTTGTTGTGCGGGAGTGACTTGCGATAAGCTTCCTGCAGCTCTGCCTGCACATTGGGCAACACCGGCATATGATTCTGTACGTCCACTCGTCAGCTCAGGCTCCGCCGCCTCGCAATTTGACACGAATCAGAGACATACTTTGTATTCCATGCTGAACTCGCCCTTGCCTTGCGTCCCGCCACGTAGCTGGTTCGAATACCCGAACATGTCATTCAATGCGACCTCCGCGACCGCCGTAAACTCGTCCTCGCGGACCTCGCTGTCGATGATAGTCCCACGACGTGCGTTCAACCCGCCGATCACCGCGCCTTTTGTAGTGTTCCCGACCGACCGCACACATTCAGCACAACAGAGGAGGGAGAGAAGGGGATACGAAAAACGCACTCTGGAACTCTACTGGAGCGACAACCTCCACAGTCATGATCGGCTCCAAGATCACAGGCTTCGTCTTGAGGTAAGCCTCACGGAATGCCCCAATAGCAGCGAGACGGAACGCAAGCTCGGACGAGTCCACCGCGTGGAACGCCCCGTCACGCAGCACCATGCGCACCCCGGAGATTGGGTTACCACACAGCGTACCCTTCTCTAGTGCCTCATAGAATCCATTCTCGACGGCCGGGATGTAGCTGCTCGGCACGTTCCCACCCATGACAACGCTCTCAAACGCGGTGTCCTTCCCGGACTCGGTGTCCATCTCCATCGGCTCGATGTGCCCGATCACACGCGCATACTGACCCGCGCCACCAGTTTGCTTCTTATGCGTATACGCAAATTCTGCACGTTCCGTCACTGTCTCGCGGAATGCGACCTGCGGCCGGCCAGTCGCACAGGCGACACCATACTCCCGCTTCATCCGTTCAACGTAGATCTCAAGGTGTAACTCTCCCATGCCCGAGATGATCGTCTGCAGTGCACGCATAAACCGGCCCGTTCCTGAAACAGGGAGAGATGTTGGGCCAACCTACCTCCTTGCTTTCGTGGTCGACATGTACTCTGAATGTAGGATCTTCCTTCTGGAACCGGTTGAGTGCACGAGAGAAGCTCGCAGTTTCAGTACCGGTGGGCTTGATGGCCAAAGAGATGACTGGGTCGGGTACGAACATGGACGTCTGACAATAATGGGACTCAGAAATTCTATAATGCACAAATGAACCGAGTGGCTTGCACACCATTGAATAATTCGAGGTTCCATCGGTGAAGGTGTCCCCAGAAGCGCACTCGACGCCAAAGATCGCACAAATCTCGCCAGGACCAATCTCGTCAATGTCCTATGAAGTGATTTCAACCTCACGACCAGACTGCACCATGGTGTCCGACAAGAACGCACCTCCATCTCATTGCTGTGCATGCGTACCAACTTGGGAACCTTGATTCTCTTTCCAGAACGCGCATGGAAAATGAACTGGCCCTTCTTCAAGCTACCTTGATATACCCGCATATAAGTGAGTTGACCGAAGCGTCCTTCCTCGAGCTTGAATGCCAGAGCAACAAGAGGTGCTGCGGCAGCCGGAACGAGCTCGAATGGTGCAGCGCTCTCAGATTGTGTCGTATCATGCGCGACAGCCTCACGCTCTGCTGGACTAGCGAGGTACGCGCAAACACCGTCGAGGAGAGGTTGCACTGCCGTGTTCTTTATCGCAGAGCCCAGGAAGACAGGGGAGAATTTCAAAGAGACAGTAGCACGCCGGATCGCCTCGGCGAGTTGTGTGTTGGACGGGAGCGCATCGTTCAAGAAAAGCTCAGCAATTTCTTCATCGACCTCCGCGAGCTGCTCGATAAGTTCTGTGCGCTTTCGAGTGGCAAACTCAAGTACAGAAGCCGGGATCTCGTCCGACTCGATAACTTCAACACTGTCATATCGTCTGAACTCTTGGGCATGGACAGAGATGATGGCCGACTCACCCCTTTGTGCCTTGATTATAGAGAGCCTTCCACCGGACAAGGTCGACGACGCCCTCGAGCTGATCCTCCACGCCAATTGGAACCTGAACTGCAGCAGCCGGCATTCTGAGCTTTGTACGGATTTGATTGATCACCCGCCAGGGGTTAGCACCAGGTCTGAAAGGGGTTGCAGCCATGAGAGAAAAGGGCCGAAGAAAAGACCACGGACCTATCCATCTTGTTAATGAATGATAGTCGGGGGACGTTATACCGGCGCATTTGGCGGTCGACGGTGATTGTTTGACTCTTTGGGGCGGTCTGGTCACCACATGCAAGCAAAGAGACCTACAAGGGGCCTCACCTGGACGCCAGACACTGCACATAATACCAACACTGCGCCATCGAGCACACGCAATGCGCGCTCGACCTCTATTGTGAAATCGACGTGACCTGATCAGAGCCAAACCAAAGTGAGTAGACCGAAGAGCTGGGAGGGTGTGCGAGAATACCGGGTGTGTCAATGATGTTGATCGCAAACTTTTCCTGTTCGCCCGTGGCCGGTGACTTTGCGTTCCAGTCGCAGAACGTTGCGGCGCTTTGAATTGTGATGCCCTTCTCGCGCTCGAGCTCCATACTATCCATTTTCGCGCCGACATTGTCTTTTCCTCTCACCTGTACGCCACGTTTCAGTGTCGGAGGTGAGGGACGGTAGGAAGGAAACACGGGCCTCGTGTATATCTCGGATCCTGCCGGTATAATATAAGATGCGTTCGGTGAGGGTGGTCTTTCCAGAGTCTATATGTGCGGATACTCCAATGTTTCGCTGATACTTTAACCGACGGAGGTCGACGTCTGTTAGCTGGAATCGCTGAGCGAGGGAGCGTGGCTCAGCATCGAGAGGTGGTTGTTGGGATGGCTTCGCCACAGCTGCGGCTACCGAGGCATGGCGGCGGAGTAGGGGCGCGAAGGTGCGCAGGGGGAGTGAGATGTGTTGTGCCAGCATCGACGAACGACACGGCCAAGCAAAATCTCGGTCGTCTTTGTCCCGGCGGAAAATGCCGGACGTGAGGTGATGGGTTCACCATGGCTCAATCACTTGCCGTAGAGGCCACAAGCCGTGACGTTCACGAGCCTGAAGAAAGCGGAACGATTTCGCACGTACTCAATCACTAACGGGGTTTGTATGTAGTGACTCGCCCA
The DNA here is from genome assembly GCA_025769875.1 of Russula earlei. Lineage (NCBI taxonomy): Eukaryota > Fungi > Basidiomycota > Agaricomycetes > Russulales > Russulaceae > Russula > Russula earlei. The sequence continues at coordinate 14,601 of JAGFNK010000014.1, forward strand.
CACCGAGGACACTTCTTCCTGTAGCGATAAGATCGCGCTCAGTCTGTGGAATCAAGACTGAGGTGCTGGAGAGAATTCGTTCACCAAACGTGCGTATGTGGACCTCGGAGCCCAGAGCTCGGTCCTGCTCGGACTTCCGACCTGGTGTTGTCGTCGTCGCTGTTACAGTGGCTGCAACTTCGACACTTCCCCGACTGCTCGTAGAGTTTCAACGCATCTTGCCCAGAAGCGTTCGAACCTCGATGATTTTTTTATTCCGTTTTGCAAACACATCCTCGGACGCGTTCAAGGACGAGACTTTCCCACTCGTCGCTTTTGATATCTCTTCTCGTCGAGCCGTGTCGAAGCACATCGTCACACACCCTTTCAGTATCCGGATTTTCCAAACCGTGTGTCGTGGGGCCGAATCATCGTAGGATCATCACAAAAATGACGAAATTTCCATCTGGGGACCTCGGATGGGCCACGTCGTCTCGCCTTCAGGAACAATCGCTTGCAGGCGATTGCGAGGGGGTTGAACCAGACGAACGAGCGGCCGTCGTTGCTTGAACGGCACGTGTGGTTCGCCCCTGGCCCTTGAAACGTGCGTGGTCAACGTCGCTAGCGGGCGGGATCAAGGCCCTGCACCCTAGTCAAGACGCGCCGGAAGTCGATGGCGAAAACGCAAAGCCCCCGTAGGTGAAGGAGAGACTCTGACCGAAACAAGGGGTTCCTGAGGACGTTGCCCGGGCACATGGTTGGGGTTTGTTGAACTATCGTCGCAGTGGCGTAGGGACATAGATGTCCAACGCGCCGTGCAAACTTTTGGCGAGGACAACTTTCTTGATCCTATCCACCTTGACTGTTCGCGTCCCGGTGAGAGAAATGTCCAATGTTCAAGAGGGTGACTGCGAGCAGCATCTTGTGGCCTTTCCCATCTTATCATCAAAGGTGAAAAAGCAACAGTTACAACTCTCCCTGTCCAGGTGCACAGCGGCGATCGCCGTTCTGTCCTCTCAAATCTGCCACGGGTGCAGATGCCACGTCCACGTCGTTGCCATTGTTCCCAAGGGCAGAGCGACGACAGTGTGCGTGAACCACGGACGGATCCGTCGCTCGCTTAACCCGGGAGTCGGCACACTCCCTTGATCTGGTCTGCCAACCAAATCCCGCGGGCCACGAAACGGCCCACGCCCCACATCAATGGTGGTACTTGACCACGGAGCTAATAAGCTTTCATCATACCTCGAGGTATTGGGATGGTGGATTGACACTCTACATCTGGGAGAAAACAAGTACGAAAGCAAACAAAAGAGTGTAGCCATAGCATGGAGAACATCGTAGACCGTGACGATTGCAAACATGAAGAAGAGTTTGTGATGTCCATAAAAGCGTCTCATTTATATCGTGTTGGAACCAAAACCAGAAAAGTAAGGAAAGAGTCATTCAGAGGCACAAAAAAACGAGTTCATCCGTTGAAGCGGAGGGTTCATCACAGCCCTAGTCCGAAAAGAAGCATCGCAGCGGCAGACAGGAACGTCCAGCAGGTACTGAACGCCTTGGCGGTAGATACAGACGAGTTCTTGTTGCTAGGACTTGAGCTTGAGCTTGGGGTGGAGCTCGAGCTAGAACTAGAACTAGAGCCTGTGGAGGGGCCTGTCGCCGAATTCGAAATGTTACCGGCGACGGTGACCTGACCGGAGATATCTGAAGACAGAGCGTGCATAAGTCCATGGCCAGATTGAAGTGTGACCCGACATCAAGACGTACACTGCTGGAAAGTGGGCAAAGAGTAGTTCGTCTCCTTGTACGGTTGTGTCTTGTTGAGGGCAACACCGACGGGAACCAAGTACTAGCACAAGGGATATGATATCGATCAGAGTAAGCGTTGCATCATACGTGGGATCGTACCGAAAACGACGACTTTAGCTGCGGATAGAAATTGATTGCTTCCTGCATCGTAAAGTTGTTCAACTCGTGTGTGAGCAAGATGCTCCCGACATTGTTGAACAAGCCTGTTGTCGAGTTGTTGATGAACAGGCGGTAAGCATTGTCGACATCAGCGGCGGTGACATTGTTCAGCCCAACGCGCCAATCGTTCGAGTCGTACTGCCATAAGATAGTCTGCAGGCCTAGAGCATTGGCAATTGCGCGAATGCGGTCCTATACGGAGAGAAAAGGGTTGGGAATTTTCCAGTAGACAGGCATACGAGACGGACATCAACATCGCCATAGGGGGGACGCCAACAGGTGGGTGTGACGCCGGTGACTACCTTGATAGCTTGCATCTAAACGAGAAACGGTGGGCCAATCCTTTTCTGGAGGTATGGGGTTCGGATAGATTGCTTACGGAATACCAGAGCTCAGCAAACGCGTCTTGGCTTGCGAATGCTGTCACTACGTGAAAGACATGAGCATCAGATGCTGCCGTCACATCTAGGACAAACTTACTGTAACGATGTGACCAAGTGTCTGTCACGCGATCATGACTTCAACAAGTTGTTGAGAAGATGGAGAGATAGAGGCAAGGCTTACGAACGCAAATCTCGTGACCATCGGCAAGAGCGCGCTGCGCCTCCAGAGGCCAGTCGAGAACGTTGCTCCCGATGTAAAACATGGTCGCCTTTTGATTCTGGCTCGCAAGGTAATTGTAAAACACGTTATGTGTGCAATTCGGGCCGTCATCGAAACCATAGCCCATTGACTTGGGTTCAGGTATGTTAAACACGTCTGGCGGCAATCCTGCGAGCTTCGGGGTAACGCAGTGTTTGGCCGTCCACCCTGTCCGGAAGACAGAAAATGGTTAGGTACGAGTTCAACTTTGCGAAAAGGGGCGGGGAAAGAGCTGCTTCGGGAGGTCCCACGCAGAGACCTCGCTGAAGCCGCGCGACTTGAGCATGTCCATCATGTGGACCTCAGAATACCAGCGCGACTCGCGATCCTCGACTTTGTGGTGAGGGGGGCAGGAATGCGACTTACAGCAGTCTGGGTCATTCACGATATCGTAAGTTTCGTTGATGGTGCTCCCATTGAGTTGACCCTTGGGGGGGATGTTCGGAATGCTACCGGCAATTTTTGACCACAAAGCTTGACCAGGAGCGTCGCTTGCGAGCAGTGTCGCAGGCTGCCATACGGTGGGGAAGCTGCTCCTGTACTGAGCCGACGGCGGATACGAATAGGGAGTGCACTCGGCATTCGGGTCTGCGGGCAGTGAAGTTGGCTTGAAAGAAATAAGGACGGAAGTGATTGTGCACACCGGTGATCTGGGCCTCGGATTGCTCGGAACTATGATCCTGAGCAAGGACTGGGATGGCAAGGAATGCAGCGAGGAGCTTAAAGGTGCGCAAGTTCATGATGATGACAGACGCCAGGCCTAAAGGAAGGGATAGGGGCCAAGGAGGAAAGGCAACCGGCGGCAGAACGATACTCGAACAGGGGGGTGACCGAGCACCGTCCGAGGAGGAGAGAGAGACACTTGCGGGTTGTTGACCACGATGGCCATGAGGCAGTGCAAACACTTCTTCGGGTCAGATGACATGGAAAACGATGCCCGTTTGGTGTTCTGCCTTCTCTTTGCGGACGGACACACGTGTAGAGAACTCCGAGGGCGCACGGCGGTTCGAAACATGACGCGATTTGAATCACGGAAGCAGCCCGTGTCACGTAAAAACAGTTTACCAGTTCTGGGAAAGAAGAGCTTAGATGGAGGATAAGCTGTGGTCACACTCTTGTCACAACCGGTCACGAATGTCTTCTCAAGATCTCCTCGGTACCTGCTGCTCCATCGCCCTCGTAGCCTGTCTCGACCTGTGCACCGCCATATGCATCGACTTTGCGTCCATCCGTGCGTCTCACCCTACTCATCGCGCTCGCCTGGAACACATCCCCCGCTACAGGACATGCATTTACAGAGACAATGTTCAAATGTCCAACCCGTCCGCGATCTGAGCACTTGCAAGGCGGCGGCGAGCGTGCACGCTTAATACAGCAGACTCAGCCTGCGCCATCAACGCCCATGGTCCCCGATGGTCGCTAGCGTATTTCGTAATCACTCAGTAGTCGATGTGGTCATCTTTTTAGGGGAGACATCCTTGAACTGTATTCTTAATGTGATTCGGTGCGGATGCGGATATAATCCTATTGTGAGCGCCGCCGCGGGCATCCCCTCGGTGTTGGACGTGCAGCCGCTAAGTGCCGCGCGAACGGACAATCCGGACCGTACGTGTAAATAATTCGAATTTAGTTATCGTTCGTTTTCCTCAGTCTTTTACACACAAGACTGAGGTCAGTACTACACCTTCCTTTACATTCCTTTATAGCTAATACTGTACATAGCCCTTATTCCATAGGTTAGCATACTAACCTGAATACAGTCTTTTACACACAAGACTGAGCCCTTATTCCATAGCTCCAACAGATTATGAGACCTGGTCGTCCCTGACATCACGAACTCCCAGCAGCTTCCACATCGCATAACGAAACGCCATGAGCGCCCCCACAGCAACCGCAAACGTCGCGCCCTCGAGAGGCAGCCACGCTCCCACCGTAGGAGCCGCGGGAAAAACTTACATGGGCGGCCAACACGGTTATGACGGACCACTCTTCGAAGGTGGCACGGTCGCGTACACACAATGGAAAGCTGAAATAGAGGCAGTATTCAAAACAAACGGCCTGATGGAAATCATAAGAGGGACATACTCAAAACCGGACCCCAGCAATGACCCGAGCGGCTTCGCCGACTGGGAGCAGAAAGATCGCGAAGCACACGCCCACATTTTACTCACGTTAAAAGGGCACGCTCTCGACACTGCCCTAGGCATTGCTGGAGCCAAACATACTTGGGACACACTCGAAAAACATTTTGCAGGGAAGGGCGAGCAACGCGTCGCACATTTACTTATGGACCTATACCGGGTCACGTTCTCCGAAACTGAACCCATGGCTCCTCAAATAATCCGACAGTTGCACGCCGCCCGAGCCCTCGAAAAATTCGGATACCCCATCGACGAGAAAACCCTCATATGGATGCTAATTCTCGCGCTACCGGAAAACATGGCCAAACTCAAGGCCACTCTTCACTCGACGCCGCCCAACCTGCTTACAGCCGAGCACGTCACAGACCGCATCCTCCATGAGGAGCGTCGGATCCGACCGACCGGTGACGCGGCTACGACTCACATTGCAAAGGCGACCCAAATGAGAAAGAGCCGGGAAACGCAAAGCGAGAAAGGCACAACATCACAGTGCACTCACTGCAGACGCAGGGGGCACAATACACACAAATGCTGGAAAATTCACGGAAAACTGGAGGACAAAGCAGCAGCAGCTAGGACTGGCACGGGTGCGCACAACGCAGCGACGCCCACGACCACTGGGACCGGCACAAGCGCGCACATCGCAGCGACGCCCACGCCCGCAATGACTGGCACGGGTGCGCACAACGCAGCGACGCCCACGACCACTGGGACTGGCACAAGCGCGCACATCGTGGCGACGCCTGTAGCTCAGCTACCAGCCAGCGCTGCCATCGCATACGTCCCCACATCCGATAACAGCATTTCATTACATCTGGCAGTCGAAGATGAGCCAATCCGTGCGTCCACGACCCGAGAGCAACTCCGAGCCGCCAATCTCAGAAACGGCTGGCTCCTCGACTCCGGAGCCTCAAGAATCATGACTCCCCACTCAAATTGGTTCACACATCTCACCCCGCTCGCATCGCCCATTCAAGTCGCCTTAGGCGACGATAGCGCAATAACCGCCACCGGAACCGGACAAGTGCTAGTCCGGATGCGCGCACGCGGCGTGTGGAGTACTGCGATACTCCGCGACGTCCTGCACGTACCGGACCTCAATGGAAACCTCTTATCGGTTTCTCACCTCGCTCAACGCGGGGCGGAAGTGCGCTTCCAGGGGCAGACTTGCGGGATATACAATAAAGCAAACAAATTGATTTGTGAGGGAACATTACATGACAACTTATACATTATGGCCATCGAAATGCCAACACTCGAGTCGGCGCGCACAACAATGCCACACCAACCTCTCGCGGAAGGTGGCCACAAAACCGAAGCCGCGCTTACCACGCGCACGACGATCTTCCGGGCCTCCTCGGACACATGCTCCGAACAGGTTGCGACCCGGACAGACGATAAACCACAGGAACGCGCCAGCGGGCTGAAGCGCAAATCAGAAGCGCCCCAGCACCTCCAACCGCACACCGCGCGCGTTGAGCCCACAACCGGGCAACACTTGAAGACCTCCTGTATGAATGGAGGGGGCAAACACACCGGGCAGGCATTGCAAACATCCCTAGCAGAAAAGGAAATTAAGCACCAGACCACCAACCCGGATATGCCACATCTCACCGACGTCGCCGAACGCGCGACCCGGACACCTCTTAATAGGGTCCGGGCGACGCGTACAGACACAAAACCGTCCACGCGCGCCTTGGACGACTTGACGCTCGAAGAGGCACGGAGCGGGGACAACCCCGACCCCTCTCAGCCGCACGTCCTCGGAACGCGCGCGTCTGCACACGCCCCGGAGAAGAGACCCACCACGCTGACCCGAAGGTCGCTGGTGCACACGTTCCCGGGCCACGCATATCACCAGCAGGCATACAAGCCTGCACATCTCCCCACCCCCCGCACCCTTCAACCCCGCGCCGTCATATCCGACGAAGGGGGCCCCACATCGCGCATCAAGCGCGTGATCCTCGAATTCGACGACGCAGTCGAAAGAGTCGAAAAAGGGGAAATGAGAATGAAGTCAAGGGGGCGGCGAAGACGGAACCAGCGGACAACGCGGAACAACCGCCGCACGCAAAGCCGCAAGGCGTCGGAGCAGAGGACCCCCTGCCCGCTCAGCCTGAAACAGGCAGACAACGCGGAGCAGGCGCCGCGCACCGAACCGCAGGGCGTCATAGTGGATGCGATTCCACCTGCTCAGCCTGAAACACCACAAAGTCAGCTCACAATTCACAAGGCAGAAGACTCACCTGCGCAATCCGCCACGGGACCACCAAAGCGCATCACACGCGCGCTCACACCCGACCAAGGCGACGAAGCGGAGGAGCCGAATGAAGAAGAAGCGGAAAAGGCATCGCATGCCAAACCGCAAGACACACAGCTGCAACGCGATAACAACGCACCTGAGGACCAAGCTTCCTCACAACCTGAAATGCGCCCAAAACGCGCCACTCGCACACCCGTCCATGACAAGGACGCTCGCCATTCCCCCATCCCGCATGAGCACCGAATGAAACATACCGAGCAGGGAAACGCGGCACACAAAAATGTAGCCATTAACCCCAAGTCCTATGCTGAGGCGACAACCCATGCAGATTCTACCGAACGGGCAAAGGCGTGCAACAAAGAGAAACGCGTGTCCGAAAACACGGGCATTCTCAAAAGTGTGCCACGCCCGCAGAACGGAGACGCAGTGGGGAAGCGAAGAGACCTTCCTAATAAAGAGGGGGTCAAACCACAAAAACCAAAAATGCAAGGCCCGCGTCATCACGCAGGGACTCACCTAAGTCGAGGACAACGACCCCGACGACATCGTGCCGCCAGAGAACTGGCACTCCCTTGCAACACCCTGGGCCTCGCCGCAGAACGAAGTCGAGAAGTCCATCAGACGGACATCAAGTCCACCTACCTAGACGGAGAGCAGATGGACAAGATCTTCATGGAAATGTGCCCAGGGAATAACCACCAATACATGCGCAACCGCGCGACCCAGTACGCCCGAGGTACGAGCGACCACCGCCCGACCTTCCAGCGCGACTCCGGCATCCAGCCGATCTTGGTCAGACATGTCGACCCCGATTGGACCAGCAAAGCCCATTCTGGACTTCATATTCATGTTGACAGGCAGAGCCATAAACTGGAGCCAAAAGAAGCAAGCCCCGGTTGCACCCTTGAGCACCGAGGCAGAGCACACTGCGGGCGCACGCGCCGCCGAAGAAGCCGCCAGGCTGAGGCAACCACTCACTGGATTGGGCCAGAAGACCCATCTCCTCACAATCCCTCATGTTCATGTCGACAACCAGCCGACCATCGCCAGTACCAGGAACCCCGAGTTCCACAACTGCACCAGAACACACCGAGGTGTGACACCATTATCTTGCAGCAGAATGTCGACTTGCAGGGGACCAATCTTGCCTACACTCCATCAGAAGAGCCAGTAGCCAATGTATTGAAAAAGGGTCCCAGCTGCGAGAAGCACAAAGGTCTCGCGATGGAAATGGGAGAGAACGCGCGCCACCCGGGCTGAGGGGGCGTGTTGGACGTGCAGCCGCTAAGTGCCGCGCGAACGGACAATCCGGACCGTACGTGTAAATAATTCGAATTTAGTTATCGTTCGTTTTCCTCAGTCTTTTACACACAAGACTGAGGTCAGTACTACACCTTCCTTTACATTCCTTTATAGCTAATACTGTACATAGCCCTTATTCCATAGGTTAGCATACTAACCTGAATACAGTCTTTTACACACAAGACTGAGCCCTTATTCCATAGCTCCAACACTCGGCTCACCTCTCTTATGGCGCGGCAACCACCTGTGATACAACCAGCCTCAGGAAAGTCCATCATCATCAACCCATGTCAGCGCCTGAACCCCGTCGTCGAATGCATTCGCAACGTTCCCAAGGAGTTCGCTGACATCCCAACCGACTATCAAGTCGGCAGAACCACCGGTGTCCTCTTCCTCAGGTCCCTTTACCTCCTGTCCCTCTCGTCCCGTTCGCAACGGACAGCTGACCGTTTTCTGCAATCGCAGCTTGAGATACCATCGTCTTCACCCCGAGTACATCCACCAGCGCATCGAGCGTCTCGGCCACTCCTACAACCTTCGCATCCTCCTCCTCATGTGCGACATCGTGCGTCCCCCCCCTCCTTCTCTCCTGCACCTCCTCAGCCATCTTCAGTCAGAACACCAAGAGCCCATCCGAGAGCTCACAAGGATCTGCCTGTTGAACAACATCACCGTCGTCGTAGCTTGGTCGTGAGCCCCGCCCTTCCCTCCGCTCCCCAGATGAGTGATTCATTCGTTCACAAAAACGCATACGACGCCGCCACGCCACCCGCCGAATAAAAAACACCCCGCAGCGCGGACGAGGCCGGCCAGTACCTCGCCGCCTACAAGCTGTCCGAGCACCGTCCGCCAACGCTCATCCGCGAGCGCGTGGACAAAACGCCCGCGGCGCTCCTGCGCACCGCGCTCACCAGCATCCCGCGCGTGAACAAGACGGACGTCGAGACCCTCCGCACCTCCTTCGGCGTGCGTATCCTCCTCCTCCTCCTTCACACCGTACACCCACAAACCAACGATCACCCACGCATCCACGTCCACTTAGAGCTTCGCGAGGATCGCCCGCGCAGACGCCGCGCAGATCGCTCGGCTCCCAGGCTTCGGCCCGAAAAAGGTCGCGCGGCTCAAAGACGCGTTCGAGCGTCCGTTCCGCACAGGAACGACGAGCGCGCTCGCGCTCGCGACCGTGACCGCCCCGCCGCCGCCGCCGCCGCACACGGATCCTTCCTCCTCCTCATCATCATCCGCCGCCGGCGCCGAGGCCGCACCTCCTCCGGCAACCATAGAGCACCCCGGCAGCCGAAGCGGGGCCGAGCCGAGCCAGCCGAACCCGACGGGCGACGACGGCCGGCGCGCGCTGGGCTCCCCGGCGTGGGACATCGAGCTCGACCTCAACTCCCCCTCCCCCTCCCCGCCTTCGGCCGAAGAAGGCCCGCCGCGCCTGCCGTCGTCGTCAACGGGACCATCATTGTCCAAGCGCGTGCGCGAGGAGAGCCCGCCGTGGGACATCGAGGAGGTCGGCCCGGCGCTGGAGCCACAGGCCCAGGACGACGACCACGACGAACCCAGCTCGGATCTGGAGGTGCATGCGGATGCGGACGTGGACGTGGACCCGGCACCTGCGCTGCGCGCTAAGCGGCGACGCGCATGATGTCGTTTCAGTTTTTTTTTTTTTTTCGAACCGTCGTGCGAGTTGATGATGATGATCGCAGGGGTGGCGGTTTCGGCCAACAGATTTCGTTACTTTTACCCGCCGGCATCGGCACGACAAGCGCTCCAATGGATGATCCTCCCGAAATCGATCAAACGAATAAAAATACAGTACATCCGTCTCCAAAGATCAGTTTTACCCTCTCAACTGCGCCATGTCATCAGGACGGTACCATGTATCAGAACTATTAATAGCGAGCTCTACCCTCCTCGCGGGGGTCAGCCTCATGCGGGCATAGGACATGTCGTCATATGGTGGACGACAACAACAAAAATAAAAGGTATGATAAATTAGCTTGCAAAAAATCCAAAGAGTGTCAGTGCAGTGATTGCGAAACGAAAGCAAACAAACTCATGATCGGGAGTGAGACGCCGAGCTATACGGCGGGGGGAGGACGTCCGAATCGCCGTCCCAATTCTGTTGCCGTTTGGGACCAAAACCGAACCCAAACAGCGAATGTTGTTGCTGGCCCTGTTGGGGCGATGGTGGCTCCGGCTGGGGACGTCGATTCGGCCGCAGCGCAACCACCGGCTGCCGTGGTGGCGGTGGCGGTGGCGGTGAGGATGGAAGGGTTCGGGGAAAGGACATCGACTGCGACGAGGACATTTGCGCCGACGTGGGGGGAGACGTGGGAGACAGGGATGACGACTGAGCGTGTCCCGACGGTCGCGACGACAGTGGCGACGAGGCGACGACAGGGTGTTGCGTTTCGGCAGCGGCGGGAGCGGGCGCACCCTCGTCCTCTTCCTCTCCAACTCACGCGGCCATCCCTTGGTCTTCACCGCGTTCGCAAACATCGGCGGGATCGGCGGCACCGGCGGGGGAGGCGGTGGGAGGGGCGACCTCGGCGGCGGGGACTGCGGTGGGGGCACCGAAGCCAGGATGGTCGTCCCCTGGCGCCGTCCCGTGACCGCGCGGCGGCAGCGACGGCACTGGGGGCGAGGAGGGCATCTCCGGGGGCGGAGGACGACGCGGCGCGAACATGTCGTCCGAGTTGAACCGGAAATGCGGTGACCGCGGTAGCACCGGGTCTGCGCGGCTGCGCCTTCGTCCGCGGCGACCCATTTTGCCCCCTCCCGAGCTCCCGCCGCTGCCTGCGCTCGAAGGACGCCCGCCGCCGCTGAGACGGCCGACAAAGGCGGCCACGCTGTTGGGCAAGCGCAAGTTGTTGTTTGGGGACGAGGTCAGGCTGGACGACTGGCGCGGCGTGGCGGGTTGACTTTTGGGATGCGTGGCCGAGGTGCGGGTGGACATCGGGGAGATCGTGACCAGTCCTCCTGCCATTGCAAGGGGCGTGGAGGAATCGAGCGGGGGCGAGAGGGGGGGTTCCGTGTCCAGGTTATCGGGTCGACGCTTTGCCTCGAGGTCGAGGTCGGGAGGTGGCACGACGACGCGCTCTCGCGTCCGACGCCGGGACCACCACAGCAAGGAAAATACGGCAGCGAGGCAGACGGAAAACATCACTGGCGGGACGATGGCGGCAACAAGCATGGAGCTGCGGGAACTGCTGGTGGGATCAACGGGAGAATGATTTATAACGCGAGTCAGCGCGGTTCGCGGCTGTCAGGGAGGGACGGTGACGACGCACGCGTATGATTTGGTGTCTGCCACGTTCCTTGGCTTGACACCTCCGCGGAGGCTCAGGCGAGGTGACACGCTCATTTGGGTGCCTATGGGTGATATTGGAAGGCTCCACGACCTTGTGAGAGTGCGAGCGGAAGATGGTGGTGGTGGCGGGGGGGATGATCGTAGTATGGAGGAAGGCCCAGCGGAAGAAGAGAAGGCAGGTGACCCTTGAGCTTGATGATGGCTTGCACGGGCCGAGCGTTTATCATCAACGCGATACGTAACGATGAACACTGCCTGAGGAAGAGAACCACGCGGTAGCGCAAGTCGTTAGCTTTCAGGTCGAAACACGGACAATCGCCCTACTGACACGTCCTTGGGCCTTGGCGCATTTCTGCACAAGACATCCTTGAAGGTTTACCCACCAAAATGGACTACATGCCGTGATGAAGGGACGGCTGAGGAGACGGCTGACACAGCCGGATTGATGGGATATCAAAATCACCAAATCAAAACAACACAGTGGGTAGAGAGTTGCGCCCTGATCGGATTTGACCGGTCCCGTCAGGGTCGAAGGCAAGATGAGCCGTAAAACTTTGGTCTAGAAACGTCGCTGGTCATTCAATCGGGAAAGGCAGGGCAAGCACGATGAAGCTTCGGACAGCGCAGATGAACCAGGCGTCATTCAAGCTTTGATTATGACAATATTGCATCGTATTGATTTCCCACGTTGGGAGCTGTGGTGGGACAGTTCCCCACGTAAAGCATAAGAGTAAGAGGTTTTGATGCAATATACGGCAGGCGAGCTGTATAGGGAGCAGAAGGAGACAAGAAAATGCATCGCCCGCGGGCTCCTCTCGATGATTGTGTGTTATGGTCGTGATCGGCAGCCATCAGCATCGGGCAGATGCTACGTCACAGTAGCGGTGATCTCACTCCACGCCCTAAGCCTGCCGCGTCTCCAAAGTCGCCCAGATAGTCCGACATCCCCCCACATGCGGAGGCTCGCACGGTGAACGCTTCCGGGAGCAGAGCTTGAAGTTGCTAAAGCAATATTAGCCTCTGGGGATCGCGACTCGGGGGAAGGGTATACTTTGACGCGCTCGTCCGAGGCGGGGTGCGTATTGAGGAACGATACGTTCAGGCCACCACCAGATCTCTCGAGTGAGCCGAGACGCTTGAACATCCTTGATGATCGAAGCGTAAGCAAAGGGTGATGAGCAGAGAAAGAACGCACTCTGGTGCCGCGGTGGGGTCGAAACATGCCCTGGCGGAGAGGTTCAAGCCAATTTTGTCAGCTACAAGAATGAAAGGGCTTGTCAGGGCACAGTGTACAGGAGTGGAAGGAGCCACAAACCCTCATACTCCTGCTTTCGCGAGTGGGGAAGCTCCATCAGTAAAGTTGTCATTATTTCACCAACGCCAAAAGGGAGACCGATGAGATCTGCAAGCCATGCGAGGGCGATCAAGACCTTCGAGTAGGAGTAACGCTCCGCCGCATGGCGCGCAACTAGGTAATGATGATTGAGGGTCCAAAGTTAAGCAATCCCCTCGATCGACTTACCCACATGGCCTATCTCTAGACACCACGTCAAACCCACCATAGGCCAAAAGGACTCATCACTCACCATGGCCAAGAATTGCGGCAAGACCTTGTTCGTCCCTCGCAACGGGGAGTATCCCGGTGAAAACGACGATCGGTGCCTCATCAGACGTCGCCAGAATTACACTTGCGTCGTTGAAAGACTCGGAATGTGCCAACACACCTGGTGCAGCCATCGCGTTGACGACCTTCTCGTCGTTGACCACCAGCAAGTTCCACTCCCTCCTGCTAGCAGTGCCACTTACAGCACCGTGCCCTGTGGCATCTGGATCCCACAAGTCTGGTGGTCCTTCATCGCCACCACCGTCGGTAAAACCAAAGCTGGGTTGTGGCACAGCTCGTGTCGGAGGTGGCGTCCGCTGGTCGCCACGAAGTGTGCCGAGGTCGTTCGCTTCTAGGATACGCGAGACGATGCGGTGCACTTGTTGCGTGATGACATGCGAGGGCGGGAGGAGCTTTCCGAGAAACTGATTGGAGAGGTCTGTATAGGACGCCTCCCATAGCTGTGAAAGTTTCACAAGGGATGATGTAAATGATAGGAACAGTGTTGGAAAGGACTCGAAACTCACGGAGGCTTCGAACCTCGCGCTCACGTCCATAAAGCGCCACCGACCCGTCTCCGGAACTTGTTCGAGGCTTTTTGAAGATTGGGAGACGTCGCCGCGAGACATAAACGATGTACACACTGAAAGATGTAATATACGATAGATCCCACTCCTAACGTGTAAATGATGACGTCGCGTTTCTGGAGCCCTGTAGGGGGCCGCGGGCGGTTCGGATTATCGTCGAAGCGCGAATATTGTGCTCGACGAGGCGTGGATATGGATAGGTTCCTATGCGACGCCAGGAGGAGATGTTTCCTCTCGAAATGACGCACCAGATTGCTGCGAATAGAATGACGATGACATGTCGGGCCACGGAGAACAGCTTGAAGGAACGGCGTGTATGCCCGAGTGAGATGCATTTGACCGAGCAAAGGAAAGTGAGAATCCAGGGCAGCTGCAGGCACGCGGAAGTCACACTGGCATGACGACGACCATTCTAAAGTAGTCACAAGCGTCGGTGTTCCACCAGAACCCCAGAGACGTGCGGCTACTCACGAAGAGCGAGTCCTGTGCCCAGGTCATGCAGATAGTGACCTGATAGGTCTCTAATGAATAACTGCCTGGAATTTGCAAGGATAACATGGACGTTCGCATTCACCACTCCACAGCCTGTATGGACCTTTGATGAACTCATTCTTGGGGAATACGAACAAAACACATATAGACCAGGAGAGAACGAATTCCCTACGAAACCTCAGAAATCCTCCAACTTCTGGGCTAACTACTAAGAGTGAGCGCATGATGTGCCAATCGCTCGTGGCCCCGCTTTCATTTTCCCCGGAGTCCGACCCAGAAAGCCGGGGCTTTCAGGCAGAGCCGGGCCGGGACATCTGTCACCGCCGTCGGGTCAGACGATGATTGATTAGATCCGTTGAGTGTTTGATGGTAGAGTTAACTGGTAGTCAGACAGTTAATGAGAAGAAAGGAATCGATTGTCTGGTAACTAGACAGGAGATTCGACTTGGACTCTTAGTGAGTCTTTCGTACGGTTTATATACCTGCGAGAATACCTAGAACTTGTTGGTACATTCGAGAGCGAGAATCTGCGAGAATCGTATGGAAAGCTAGAGACTGGTCGATGCGTAGGAGGAAAAGACAAGTGGCTTCGACGCGTGACCGGAAGATTCGAAAATTTACCATACGCGGTTCTTCCCCTTACGCCCTGCTGAACACGGTATCAACATCACTAGTTTGCGGCGTTCCCAAGTTGGGTGAGTCCTCACTATTCATTCCTTTCGTTCACTTTCCTTGAATCTGCAATCACCTGCAGGAGACTCGTAGCTCTGCTTATCATTGGAACTGCCGTCCTTCGGCAACTGCGGCCGCCCCTTGTTGCTTTCTCTGTACTTGCCGGTCCGCCCATGACGGCAACTGCCGCTGTACTCGTTCCTGAGTCGAGGGCTGTCCTGAATGCTGCGCGTGCTTCATGTTTTTGGAAGGGCCTGCAAGATTTCTGGACGTCACATCTCTGCAAGGTAAAGTAAACTTTGAGGAGGAAAGAGGACTTGAAGAGGTGGGCATACCCTCCAGGAAGTGCGAACGATGGAATGATGCCAACGGCGAGCCAGAATATTGCGATAACAGTGTTGGTGCGCATTGTCACTTATGCGTTGGACTGGAATTTTGAATTGAAGCTTGTCAAAAATGGATGAGACCGCGGCGTACAAAATGTAGAAAGATTTGTGGTAACGAGTACCTGCTCGTATGGAGTGAATGTGAGCACAGCTGGAGAGAATCATTTTCTGTAGCCATTGGCTTTATAGTGATCCAAGACAGTTGTCTTGGTCCAAGAGCAAGGGAAGGGAAGAGAGGGAGAAGGGAGAAGACAGGTGAGATGACTTGCATGTGGTCATTTTGGGCTGACAGATACTAGGAGACACAAGGGGACTGTATTATTATTTGTACTAGTTAGTGCTTTCATGTCAGGTCACATTGACTGCAAAAAACTGCTTGACTGAACCTGACCTGACTGATCATGACTGAACTTTCAGTCAAGGTCAAACTGGTTTGTAGAATTGCCAGTCACAGTCACATCAACTTTCAAACAAGATAAAAACTGGTTATGACTGGTCATGACTGGTGTGCCTGGTGCCTGGTGTGCCTGGTGTGCCTGGGATTTCTGTCAAAATTTCATGGCTTTGAAAATTATGGTCACAGCTTTAGGCAAGCTCTAAACCACCAGTGTGGTGTGTCCAGGGATGCATGAGTGTGAAAGAGTGGGGCTGTTAGACCAGTAAGTGGACATTGACTGAGGAACCAGAGGTGGGAGCAAGAAGGGGAGAGAGGAGCTGGTATCACAGGCATGGTTGTTGTTCAAAGTTCTTCATTTGAGCAGAGGCAGATGTCAAAGGAAAGGGGATATTATTCTTCTCTCTCTTTACTACAGAGTAACTAAGGGTTTTATATACATGGGGGGAAATACAAAGAGTAGAAGATAATGAAAGGAAATGGAATGGTGAAAGGGAATCAGAGGATCGGGACCGGGCAAGGCAGTCAAGGCCATGGTGAAAGGTTTGAGATGCAAACACATCGCCTGAGCCAGGGTGTGATGTGCATGTGTGGTCAGTGGGGAGGGGTGGGCGATGTGGTGGAGGTCTTGACATTGGGTGCGAGGTGGTAGTGTGGGCATGTGGTCAGTGGTGAAGGATAAAAGGGATGGAGCATCACATCATGATTGTCCATCGCAGTTCTGCATGTGATTCCATGACCAGTCGTGATTCACCTAACAACAGATGACTGGTCATAACCTGTCATAATGTGAACCTCTTCCTATACCTAGAGGTTCTGTGTGTGTTCAAGGCAGAGGTGGAGACAAGGTGAGATGATGTGAGGGAGGAGACATGGCGGTGATGGGCTGTGACACATGGGCACGAGATGAACACGAACACATGAAAATGCAGCCTGCAAAGCAGAATGAATCAGAAAGCTGTGAAAACAAAAGAAAGAGGGGAAAAAAAAAAAACACACATGGCTCAATGCATGAAAATCATGCATGCAGGAAAAGATGCATTGCATGCCATCAGGATTTTGAGTTAGGGATTGGCTGTGTAGCCTGCCAGAATGGGCACGTGTAGTCCGTGGGACTTGATCTGAGGGCAGGTACAGACTAGGGACAAGCTGAAAGCAAGGTTGTGCCCCAGACCAATGCTCAATGCTCCGGAGGAGCACATACACGAGAGAGTGTGTGTGTGTTTGTGTGTGTTCTTGAGAGAATTGTTCATGCAGGTGAATGAGGAGAGGGCAAACATGGGTGTGATAGATTGCAAGAAACTGCAAAACTCAACTCTTATTTGAGACTGTGGCTAGTAGCCTTAAATACTGTAGCAAAAAGTAAGAGAGAGTCAGGTAATCCAAGACATGAATGAGGAGACAACTACATGAGAATCCTATTCCTTCAACTGCAAGTCTGCAAGCGCAAGGCAGTGCGGCGAGGACAAATGGGTGAGGCACTGTGGGCAACGAGCCCTCAGATTGAGTGACAATGATGACGGCGAATGCATCAATGGGGTCTGTGCGTAGTTGTGTGATGGGTGCGAGGACGACGATTTGTGAATGATGATGGAGAGGTGAGAGTGAAATGAAAGGGAATTGACAACGGGTGAGAGCGATATGACAAAAAGATGGGGAGCATGAGGCAGACAAAGTGACTGGTGGCGCAAGGGATGGATGTGGATGGGGGAGTGCAAGGCACGGGCAAATGGGTGACATTGGAGGTGATTGGGTTGAGCTGCTGTCACTGTTCCCAGGTGCAGAGTGGGGAACACGGTGGTGACGTTGAAAAATTGGCACAAGAGGGAAGGAGAATATGAAATAAAAAGAGTGGCAGCAGCTGGATGGGGAGTGGAGAGATGACGCGTGGGAGGTGGGGGCGAGTGTGAGTTTCCTGGTCAGCGGGCTCAGACACCTTACTGTCATGAACCATTCTCCAGAGAGGGCCCTTAAAGGACCCTTCTTTATGAGAGGAAACCCAGCCTCTATGGTGTCACCCTGTTCACATGAGCAAAAGGGGTGAGTAGAGGTGTCCACAATATCATGTGCGCATTGTCATGCGAGCAATTCTCAGCACAATCAACATACAGCAAGC
Organism: Russula earlei; assembly: GCA_025769875.1. Taxonomy (NCBI): domain Eukaryota; kingdom Fungi; phylum Basidiomycota; class Agaricomycetes; order Russulales; family Russulaceae; genus Russula; species Russula earlei. Next base: position 32,465 of record JAGFNK010000014.1, read on the forward strand.
CCCACTTAATGGAAACCCCTTTTAGCAATAAAGGACAGTATTAGGGCCTTCCTAAGGACCCTTTAGGATGACTCTAGGTGCCCTACAATAAGCACTGACACAGTATCAAAGACCCTACAATGTGTTATTAGACTAACTCTAATAACTATAGAACAAACTACGAGGCAATACTAAGGACCTTAATAGAAGTATTAGGGTCGACTCTAAGGACCCTAATAGAACTATATAAGGGGCCTTATAAGATAACACTATTCCCTAAAGCAAACTACAAGTCCTCAAATGACCGGCCCTAAACTAACTAACAGAAAATGAATCAGGTGCTTGCACATGTACTAAAGCAGTGAACATGTGGACAGTGAAAGCTCTTACTCAGCAGCTTACTGAGCATGACTGAGCATGCTCAGTAAGCGCACTCCGACTTCTTACTCATCACTCTTTTGTGCTTGATAACAAGGTTATGACTTGTTCCCTATTTAGCAGTTCTCCTGTAGTATATAAGCGCTCCATAAAGTAGTGGACAGTCCTCAGACTGTCCATTTGTTTATGGCATTCTCTATCCCTAGGATACTCCTTTCAGGACCATCCCCTTGTGACCATTCTGGCCTCTTCCCTGCATACCTGCTCAACTCTACCAGTAACTATACCTCTTTGGTATTTGTTACTGCTTTGGACTCTACTTCTTGCCCATGCCATCTTGGACATCTATTGACTCATCTTTGAACTAACCCCTCACTCTTGAACTGGATTGTTCAACAGTGAGTCACTCTGTAGTAGAAAGAGTTCAGAATAGGACCCCTCTTTGCAACCCACTCCTCTCTGTCTGTGAAAAACAAGAAGGATGGTCAGAATGGAGAGGCAAGAGGGGTGATGAGTGGCTGGCCGTGACTCCGATTGCACTGGAAACAATGTTGCACACCACAACACTTGAGTCAAAAACACTATGGGGCTGTCAAGACTCACTGTTGAACAATCCAGTTCAAGAGCGAGGGGTTAGTTCAAAGACGAGTCAATAGACATCCAAGATGGCATGGGCAAGGAGTAGGGTCCAGAGTAGTAACAAATACCAAAGGGGTATAGTTACTGGTAAGGTTGAGCAGGTACACAGAGAGGAGGCCAGGATAGTCACAAGGGGACAGTCCTTAAAGGAGTATCCCAGGAATGGAGAGTGCTGTAAACAAATGGACAGTCTGAGGACTGTCCGTTACTTTATTGAGCACTTATATACTACAAGAGAACTGCTAAATAAGGAACAAGTCATAACCTTGTTATCAAGCACAATAGAGTGATGAGTAAGAAGTCGGAGTGCGCTTACTGAGCATGCTTAGTCATGCTCAGTAAGCTGCTGAGTAAGAGCTTTCACTGTCCACGTGTTCACTGCTTTAGTACATGTGCAAGCACCTGATTCATTTTCTGTTAGTTAGTTTAGGGCCAGTCATTTGAGGACTTGTAGTTTGCTTTAGGGAATAGTGTTATCTTATAAGGCCCCTTATATAGTTCTATTAGGGTCCTTAGAGTCAACCCTGATACTTCTATTAAGGTCCTTAGTATTGCCTCATAGTTTGTTCTATAGTTATTAGAGTTAGTCTAATAACACATTGTAGGGTCTTTGATACTGTGTCAGTGCTTATTGTAGGGCACCTAGAGTCGTCCTAAAGGGTCCTTAGGAAGGCCCTAATACTGTCCTTTATTGCTAAAAGGGTTTCCATTAAGTGGGGCTTGCTGTATGTTGATTGTGCTGAGAATTGCTCGCACGACAATGCGCGCACGATATTGTGGACACCTCTACTCACCCCTTTTGCTTGTGTGAACAGGGTGACACCATAGAGGCTGGGTTTCCTCTCATAAGGAAGGGTCCTTCAAGGGCCCTCTCTGGAGAATGGTTCATGACAGGGGCTGCCTCAAGACAGCCCATGGGTACAACATGAGGGAAAAATAATAGATATAGACCACGATTTTGAGTTGTAATTCATCTAATACACATGTGGAGGTGGCTTGAGTCCAGCTCCACCAATTCTCACTCAAATCTCATGAAAACAATGGGGCTGCCTAGCCCTCATTTAGGCGATTCAGGGACAATGAATTTCATATGAATTGAAGCTGTTTTGAGGGAGATATTTATCCCGCATGTTTGAGGGGGTTTCTGTGCTGATTTGGGTGGAATTCAAGCTCCGCTGAGTGCGCTGAAAATGGCAATAATATAATTTAACACATACTGATTGAACCAGAACATCTTGCCAAAGACTGGACTGCACCAATTTATGGTTTTTTTGCTCCTCACCCATCCATAAAAATCATTGATGACCAGCAGTGCTGTCATGAATTCCAATGTGGAGCTACCCACTGTAAAGGGAAAGGCTGAAATGCATGGATAGTTCGATACTTCTTGAACATGGAAGATCAGAAGTTGACAAGCAACCTGCATAAACATGCTATACATTGCTGGGGCATTGACATCATCAAAGAAGTATATGAAGCTGTGGAGAACAAGGATGTTGGTATTGACAACATTTGGAAAGACCTTGCGGCCACAAAAACACAAAGGACAGCTCAATTACTGCTGTGTTTGAATGGCAAGGAACAGGGAAGCATACCTATTCTACACATCCCCATACCTATATAGAAACTCAGTAAGATTCAGTCTCCAAACTCTTGTAAGGTGTGTGAGTCTGCTGACCCAAAACCTCATGTGACTTGTATCAGCACCTTGCACCTCCCACGCTTCGCATCCTCACACACACACTCTCTGGTCTTTCATCCCTTGTCCCACTCCTTCCAACTATCATCACTCCTTTCTCCCTCTTTCTCCCTCCATCTTGTGTTCCCCTTTCAACGTCATTCCCTTGCATTGCCCACTCTACACCCAGCAACAGCAACAATGGCTCAGTTTGATTGCCTCCGACATCACTCACCTCGCCACTCAATGCCTTCCTTGTTGGTCTTGAAGTTGGAGCTCGGCTCCTCCAAGCATCGACCTATGGCACAACATCATCACTGTTTGCCCGTGTCTCACCCTCCTTTGTTGTCATCCATCCCCTCTGCCACTAGTCTCCTCCACCTGTGTCACTCTTCCCTTCCCCTCATCATTATGCTCTTGCCCCTCATTGAACCCCTTTCATTGGGTGCTTGCTCCTCTGCAAAAAGGCTATGAATCACTCTCCTCACCCCTGCCTCGCGTCTATGCATGGACCAGTATGACATCTTCATCTTCATCATCACCACTCTACCCAAGGGCTTGCTGCCCATAGCATCTTGCCCCCTTCATCATCATCACACCACCCCACGCTTGTGGACTCACAGTCAGAGGGATAGGATCTTGGTATGCTCTTGACTGGTATACTGTACTGCTACCAATTCCCATCCTGCTTCGTTTACTTACCCTCCAATTTCACTAAACATTGCCTCATTCCAGTTAGTGTAGAATGTCTTATGCCTTGATTCTGGTTTGTGTTCCATTGTGACATCATACTCGCCTACTTACTCATCTTGTCTCACATCCTCTATCCCTCTGCTTGCTTGATTACCTGCTTTTCCTCTGCCTTTGCTGCAGTATTTAAGGACTGGTAGCTACAGTCTCAAATGACAGTTAGTGGGCAGTCTTCTGCTCCCCTTTTGCCCCCTTTGTCTGTCAGTGAGAACAACTCCTCACTTGAAAGCCCCTTTCACCTTTCAAAACTTCTCTTCATGCACATGAAGTATCCAGTGCTCATGCCCGAGGGACAGCTCTACTCTTGGTCAATCTCAGTTCCTCCCCACCCTCAGATCAAGTCCCAAGAACCTCACATGCCCCATGGTGGCTCACTTCACTCTGCAGCAGGGCTGACTAATGGGATTAGTATTGAATGTGTCAAATGGGTGTCAAAGAATTTGAGAAGCTTCCACATCATTGAGGATGAGGAGTTCATTTGTATGATGAAGACAGGGCAACTGAGTTATCGGATTCCAAATACAAAGATGGTGGAAAATGATGTTCTCATCATCTTTCATCATGTTAAGGATTGCATAGCTGAAATGGTGCAGGTCAGTGTCAATTCCTTTTTTGAATTTGTTTGATAACTCATGATGATCCAGAACTATGACAGCTGCTTGAACTTTGCTACAGATGCATGGATGTCACCAAACAACCAAGCATTTATTGCTCTGTCTGTCCACTTTGAAAATAAAGGCATACCAATGTGCCTGCTTCTGGATGTTGTAGAGCTCCTGATATCCCACACTGGACTGATTCTTGCTACTGCATTTGCAAGGTGTCATGAACCATTTCCCAGAGAGGGCCCTTGAAGGACCCTTCCTTATGAGAGGAAACCTAGCCTCTATGGTGTCACCCTGTTCACACAGACAAAAGGGGTGAGTAGAGGTGTCCACAATATCGCGCGCACATTGTCGCATGAGCAATTCTCGGCACAATCGACATACAGCAAGCCCCACTTAATGGCAACCCTTTTAGCAATAAAGGACAGTACTATAGCCCCCCTAAGGACCCTTTAGGATGACCCTAAGTGCCCTACAATAGGCACTGATACAATACTAAAAACCCTACAATGTGTTATTAGACCGACTCTAATAACTATAGAACGAATCATAAAGCAACACTAAGGATCTTAGTAGGAGTATTAGGGTCGACTCTAAGGACCCTAATAGAACTATATAAAGGGCCTTATAGACGACTCTATTCCTTGGACCAAACTACAAGTCCTCAAATGACCAGCCCTAAACTAACTAACAGCAAATGAATCAGGTGCTTTGCACATGTACTAAAGCAGTGAACATGTGGTCAGTAAGGGCTCTTACTCATCAAGAGAAGCCTTCTTACTCAGCAGCTTAATGAGCATGACTGAGCATGCTCAGTAAGTGCACCCCAACTTCTTACTCATCACTCTATTGTGCTTGATAACAAGGTTATGACTTGTTCCCTATTTAGCAGTTCTCTTGTAGTATATAAGCACTCAATAAAGTAACGGACAGTCCTCAGACTGTCCATTTGTTTATGGCACTCTCCTTCTCTGGGATACTCCTTTAAGGACCATCCATCCCCTTGTGACCATCCTGGCCTCTTCCCTGCGTGCCTGCTCAACTTTACCAGTAACCATACCACTTTGGCATTTGGTACTACTCTGGACTCTACTCCTTGCGCACATGGTCTTGGATGTCTATCGACTTGTCTTTGAGCTAATCCCTTGCTCTTGAACTGGATAGTTCAACAGTGAGTCCTGACACAAGGGTTCTTGATGAGTTTGGCATTTCAGACAAGGCATTTATTTCATTGGATATCTGATTCAGTCAAATCTCATGGCAGATCACAATAGATTCTATGTGTCACATGTGATAATGTAAGCACAAACAATGCCATGGTGTCAGCCCTGGCAGACATTATTACTGTGGTCCAGTTGATCGCATGTGATGTCTTGCTCACATCATCAATCTGGTAGTACAAGTCATCCTGCATCAATTTGATAAGCCAAAAAAGAAAAAGAAGCACACCAACCAAAAGCAACAAAGTGAGAAAGCTCATGAACAGCATCAGGAGCTGGAATATGACTCAGATACTGAGAAGGAGGGCAATGAAGAGGAGGAGGGTGAGATGGACAAGATGGGTATCGGGGATGGGGATGATGACATGGTGGATGGTATGGAAGCTGCCATGAAACAAGACAAGGTGTTGGCAGATGAACACATCAAGTCAATAAGACAAGCCTTATCAAAGGTAAGTTCATGGCCACCTTATCTCCTCCACCTTAACATGACTCAACTTGACTCTGTCATTGTTTGGGGTATTGCATCATGCCAATGATGTTCAGCTTCACCAACTCTCAAACCAAATCAAAAACTCATCAATGTTGATCCTCCCTCATTGGAAAGAGGCCATCAAAGAGCTCACACCAACATCAGACAAGAACCTCACAGTTCACAAGATGCCTCGGGATGTATGCACATGGTGGAATTCAATGTACAATATGCTAAAGTTTGCATACAAGTATCAGGAAGTAGTCACCAAGATCACTAGCAAATGGAGTCTCAAGCTTTGGAAGTATGAACTATCAGAGGGTGAGTGGGATTTGGTGAAGGAGCTCCAGGACTGCCTCAAGGTACAGGCAAGTGATTATGTGCTTTGACTACTATGCTAATGGCAGTATGGTGTGCTTAGGTCTTTAAATCACTAACACTGGTGTTTTCAAGTGACATGCCCTGCCTCACAATTGTCATCCCTGCCATGGACCATATGCATTCTGAGCTACAGTCTATGAATTCTAGCTACAAAAAACATGGACCAGCACTTTGCATGATGCTCACACTTGGTTTAAACTTGCTTGACAAGTACAACTCCTTGATGGACCATTCAGAGGTCTATCAGATTGCAATCAGTATGTTGTCTTATCTTACACACATAAATTTTGACTTCCAATATTATAGTCCTCCATCCACATTACAAATTATGGTACTTTGAAAAGCATGAATGAGATGAGGAGTGGATTAGAGCAGCTAAGAGGATTATCCATGATGAGTTCAAAAGTACATATAGCAACTATATAATCCTCAAGACATCAGCAGCTCACCCATCCAAAAAATCCAAGTTGAAGGTTTGTGACACATATTCAGTATGACCTATTTGATGAGTATCTAATACTATCACCCCTCTGCAGTGCAAGAACATTGACAGTGACTCAGATGAGGATGGTCAGAGCTCAGCCATGAGTTCCTCAGAGGAGGAAGACTTCATGACTGAAGTAGATTGATACCTTTTGATGGCACAAGTCAAGGATGTTGATGACCCACTATCTTGGTGGTATGAGAACCGAGGAACATATCCCTGTTTATGGCACATGGCAAGGGACTATCTCACCATCCCTGGTTTGTCAAATCTTTGACAGTAATTGTCATGAACCATTTCCCAGAGAGGGCCCTAGAAGGACCCTTCCTTATTAGAGGAAACCCAGCCTCTATGATTCCACCCTGTTCACATGGACAAAAGGGGTGAGTAGAGGTGTCCACAATATCATGCACACATTGTCGCACAATTCATTCTAGGCACAATCAACATACAGCAAGCCCTACTTAGTGACAACCCTTCTAGCAATATAAGACAGTTTCATAGGCTCCCTAAAGACCCTTTATGACAACCCAAAGTGCTCTACAATAGACACTAACAGAGATACTATAGGCCCTATAACACATTATTAGACTAACTCTAATAACCTTAGAACAAACTATAATGCAATACTAAGGACCTTAATAGAAGTATTAGGGTTGACTCTAAGGACCCTAATAGAACTATATAAGGGGCCTTATGGACAACTCTACTCCCTGAACCAAACTACAAGTCCTCAGATGACCAGCCCTAAACTAACTAACAGTAAATGAATCGGGTGCTTTGCACATGTACTCTAACCTATAAACATGTGGACACTAAAGGCTCTTACTCATCAAATGAGCCTTCTTACTCAGCAGCTTACTGAGCATGACTGAGCATGCTCAGTAAGCATACTCAGACTTCTTACTCATCCAACAAGTGTGCTTGATAACAAGGTGATGACTTGTTCCTTATTTAGCAGTTCTCTTGTAGTATATAAGCACTCAATAAAGTATCAGACAGTCTTCAGATTGTCCATTTGAATTGCGGCACTCTATTATGGAGGGTACTCCTTTAGGACCACCCTATCTAGCACACTCTGGCTCTCTCTTCATGATCACCTCTCACAACCCATACCAGTTCCTCTCTGGTACTTGTTACTCGTTTGGACTATACTCTTTGCTAACTTCATCTTGGAACTCAGTCAACTCATCTCTGAGTTCTTACCTTGCTCTTGAACAGGATTGTTCAACAGTGAGTCTTGACAGTAGCATGGCAAACCCATACCCTTACACCAAGGGTACAGGTATAAACAGGTACAGGTCAGGGTCCTTGGATTTTTACCTGTGGGTTACCCATGGCAAACACCAGGCCAGTGATGATGAAGCAGCCTGTAGCTGCTGCTCATACATATGGTCTAATTGGTCTTGTACTGGCCAACTTGACTGCCTGTAACATGGCCTGATGGTGATGGACCAGATCTAGTTGATTGTTTCTACAAGTCTATGCTCTCAAACATTCAACCTCTGCCCTCTGCCATGACAGAAGGTGTGATGCAGGCATGACCCCCAGCTAAAATATTCCTCAAAAATGACTTGACAGACCTCCATTTTTTTTAATAGAATGGCATTAATGGCACTCAATAGTATAAATACAAAGTTTTAAATGGAGTTGTTCAAGCAGATACAGTGGAAAATGAAATTAGCAAGATGGTGATCAATTGGCAAGTTCCTGATCTTCAATCTTCACCTGCAGTATATTGGCATCTTTACAGGTCACGGCCCGGCATTCTTTTCACCCTTGGTGGTACTTTCTGGTCGAACCGGGCCGAGATAGATGAAAATCAGCTTCTGGAGTCGTTGTTTCTTCGTCATCATGTTTCGTTTTCTATCATGATCCCTAAACGCCTCTTGCCGCTGCGCCCATGACGGCGACGGCGGCTTCGATATTACTCGTTCCTGAGTCGAGGGCCCTCCTGAATCCGACTGCGCGTGCTTCGAGTCTTTGAAAGGGCCTGCAGGACTTCCGGACGTTCCATCTCCTCTACAAGGTAAAGTAAACTTTGAAGAGGAAAGAGGATTTGAAGAGGTGGGCGTACCCTCCAGGAAGTGCGAACGATGGAATGATGCCAACGGCGAGCCAGAATATTGCGAATACGGTGCTGGTACGCATTTTTACTTATGCGTTGGACTGTGGATTTATGAACTGAAGCTTGTCAAAGATGGATGAGACCGCGGCGTATAAATGTAGAGAGATTCACGGCAACGAGTACCTGCTCGTATGATGTGAATGTGAGCACAGCTGGAGCGAATCATTTTCTGTAGGCATTGGCTTTATACTCTGGTGAGCCCCTGCCCTCTTTGCAAATTCCGGATCAGAATTGGTGGAGCAACATTCAATCCGCATCAAGTCGCATCATGATCATCTAGTGTTGATATATAACTGATGCTTGGAAGAAATGAGTGGGCGCGTAGAAGCCTTGAAATAATCGATCATCAAGTGGTTGAACCTCATTTAGTCTAAAGACCGTGGACTTCAAATCTGCGATGTTCGTGTATCAAACGGGGCAGGCGACCATCGGCGCTTTATAGTCAGTTGTCTCCCGAGGATGTAATCGCAGCGCCTGGTAAGTCAAGTCTTTATATGAAACGAATGGTGTATCTTCGGCTCAATTTACAATGCTAGTCGGTCTTCGTGCACACGAAAGCGACATACGTATCCCAGTGCTTCCCGTTCATGAGGCGTCAGAACGCCAGGACGGTTGGATGTCCAGGTTGGGATTCGGTTTCCGTCGTTGGTCAGGCCGTCGCGGAAAAAGCAACGTCTGTGCAACTCCATTCCCGAAGAACGTGCCGTCGTATGTTTACTGTTGTAGCGCGCCCGGAAGGGGGAACGCTTGGGTTCGTGATGCAAGACCGAGGGCAGAGGATAGATGAAAGGTTAGCGATGAGGGATCCAAAGCAAGTGGTTCACAGGCCGAGAACGCGGGGTAAACCGAGGATTGAATCGTGGACGAGGGAGGCTTTTACAAAGGGGAGACGAAACTAACGAGCGAGTACGAAGGCGAGGCGAAAACAGAGGCGATATTTGAGGCGAATACAAAGGCTGTTGTCGAGGGAGCTTTCCGAAGGTGATATCGAAGGCGATGATGAGGGTGGACGCGGGAGAGGAGACAGTTCAGCAAGAACGTCCGCGAGAAACTCACCGTCGCTCGAACAGCACGCTCAAACAAGAGTCGGAGAGAGGAAGACAAACCTAGTATTTCAGAGGCAATTCGTAGTTCTTATATACCGAACCGAAGGAAGTAGATGAGCTACTCGACGAACGGTGGAATGGGGAGACGGGAACGGGGGATAACAGAGAGAGGAATGCATACGATGGGACCGGAAGACAAAGGAAACGCGTATCGCGTACCAAAGGCAAGCGGCAGCGGAAGTATAGTATGAGATACATAGGGCAAACGAGGCGGGCGTATGAATGGAAAATTGAAACTGGGAGATCGTACCAGTGAATCCGACACCATCTACAAGAAGTCCGCGACGCGGGGGTGGAAGAGACGTCGGCGAATTGGCAGCCTTCGGCCCAGCTTGCAGCTCACGGCCCGGTATTCTTTTTCGGTCGCCACCGAGCCCAATCCGGAACCTTCGGACTTTGCACGTACACTTCGCACGAGAAACTGACTCCTGAATTTCTTCTTCTTCGGATTCCTAACCGGCTCTTGCTCCTCCGCCCGTGACGGCGACTGCAGCTTCAAATTTGCTCGTTCCTGAGAGGGCCCTCCTGAACCCGACTGCGCGTGCTTCGAGTCTCCGAAAGGGCCTGCAGGATTTCCGGACGTTCCATCTCCTCTGCAAGGTAAAGTAAACTTTGAGCAGGGAGAGAGGACTTGAAGAGGTGGGCGTACCCTCCAGGAAGTGCGAACGATGGAATGATGCCAACGGCGAGCCAGAATATTGCGAATACGGTGCTGGTGCGCATTTTTACTTATGCGTTGGACTGTGGATTTATGAACTGAAGCTTGTCAAAGATGGATGAGACCTGCGGCGTATAAATGTAGAGAGATTCACGGCAACGAGTACCTGCTCGTATGATGTGAATGTGAGCACAGCTGGAGCCAATCATTTTCTGTAGGCATTGGCTTTATACTCTGGTGAGCTCCTGCCCTCTTGCAAATTCCGGATCAGAATCGGTGGAGCATATCCCATCCCCATCAAGTCGCATCATCTAGTTTTGATATACAACTGCTGATGCTTGCAAGAAATGAGTGAGCGCGTAGAAGCCCTTGAAATAATCGATCATCAAGTGGTTGAACACCGTTCAGTCTAAAGAGACCGTGCATTTCAAATCTGCGATGTTCGTGTATCAGGGGCACCGCGACCATCGGCGCTTCATAGTCAGTTGTCTCCCAAGGATGTAATCGTAGCGACTAGTGAGTCAAGTCTTTATATGAAACGAACGATGTATTCTCGGCTCGATTTACATGCTAGCCGGTCTTCGTGCACACGAAAGCGACATACGTATCCCAGGTGCTTCCCGTTCATGAGGCGTCATAGGGCCAGGACGGTTGGACGTCCAGGTTGAGATTCGGTGCCCGTCATTGGTCAGGCCATCGCGGAAAAAGCAACGTCTGTGCAATTCCATTCCGAGTCCCAAAGAAAGTGCCGTCGTAAGTTTACTGTTGTAGCGTACCCCGGGGAACGCTTGAGTTCGTGATGCAAGACCGAGGGCAGAGGATAACTGAAAGGTTAGCAACGAGGGATCCAAAGCAAGTGGTTCGCAGGCGGCAAAAGCGAGAACGCGGGGGAGACCGAGGATAAAATCGTGGACGAGGGAGGCTTTACAAGGGGAAGACGAGACTAACGAGCGAGTACGAAGGCGAGACGACAACAGAGGCGATAGCCGAGGCGAATACAAAGGTGTTGTCGAGGGTGCTTTCCGACGGTGATATCGAAGGCGATGAGAGGGCGGACGCGGGAGAAGAGACAGTACAGCAAGGACGTCCGTGAGAAACACACTGTCGCTCGAACAGCACGCTCAAACAAGAGTCGGAGAGAGGAAGACAAACCTAGTATTTCAGAGGCAATTCGTAAGTCCTTACATATCGAACCGAAGGAAGTAGATGAGCTACTCGACGAACGGTGGAATGGGGAGACGGGAACGGGGGATAACAGAGAGAGGAATGCATACGATGAGACCGAAGACAAAGGAAACGCGTATCAAACCTATCGTGGGGTGAAACCGATCAATGGTATCAAAGGCAAGCAGGAGCGGAAGTATAGTATGAAATACATAGGGCAAACGAGGCGGGCGTATGAAATGGGTGGACGAGGCGAGGGCGAAGGGTGCTTACTCCGAATAGCAACGGCGATGGCGATCAAGGAGCCAGTGTCAGGTGGACAGGGGCGAGGTTGTGCGATGAAAGGAGACCCAAGACTGGGCAAGATGGTCAAGGCTCAGTCAAAGGCAGCGGGAGATGATGGTGATGGTGAAAGAGGACACAAGGTAAATGGGCACAATAAGGCAAAGGATGAAAGTTGAGGGCGCAGGAGACGTTGTGTGGCCAAAGACAGGAAACGAAAGCCCCTATGCTGGCCCAATCATGCAGATGCCATCAGTATATACACAAAGCTTAAAACAAGATCTACCACGATCTTATCTCCTCACACTGCGCGTTTTAACACCTTCATACTTAAACGTCCAGCACATATCATGCCACGGATATCTAGGCCGTTTTTAGTATTGACGAAAAGTTATGATTCATAGATTTCTTGAACGCCTCGTAACAGACAATTCGCCCCCTGCTATTGTCCAGCGGATTCATACAATCATACTCTCCCTTAGACGTAGAGCGGGGCGATGCACCACAGAGAGATGCGCATACACGACAGTCGGTGTGGCAGGAAAGCGCAAGTTCCGGGTGACAGGAATCTGTGCAGGAAACGTCGTCGAGCAGCCTACCAACGGAATGCCTGGACATCACCTTGGCATCGACAGCATTTTGACCGAGAACACGCGTGGCGATCGCCTCTGCTATTAGGCTGTGGCTCCGTTCCTTGTATCGTTTGTCCTCTTGAACGACGAGCAGGAGTCATTGTCACCACGACACAGACATCGATGGTGAGCGGGATGCCCGCTCGCGTGCGTGTCATCCTGGTTCGAGACAACCCAACAACGTTAACAAGCAGACGGCAAAATCGTTCACCGCCGACTCCTCCGCTGGCACCGCATCCATCGCCAAAACGCACAAGCTTGAACTTCCAGTCGATCATCATATCCAGTCTTGTAAACGAGCACCCGCTGTAGGTGCTTGTTTCCCCAGCAACTCGTTCCAACCGAGCTCTAAATGCAGCTCTTCGTCAGATGCTCGTTAGCATATTCGTAGAATCTCGCCAGGCATGCCGAGCAACTTGGTTTGTCCTGCCTTTCTTAGCAGGAGTCGTGCATTCCTGCAATCGCTTCTTAGGGCCGTCCACAGCCTGTCGGCACATGTCCTATCCACTCGCTTCCACCACAATATTCTCTTTCACTTCTGTTGCTTCAGTCGAAGGATCCGCGCTGGAGCGTGTCCGGGGACGCGCGTATGAGTTCGTGATGCTGGCTGGGCCAAGAGAAGAGAAGAGAGGGAGGGAGCAAACCCAACGACAAGTTGGGCACCGACGTAACGCGCGAAGCGAAGGACAAGGGAGGAGGGAGCGTCAGGGGCGACATTGACGATGTGGCTTTCACGCGGGCTTTCTCCGATAGAAGGGAACAGGACAGGAACAAGGAACGAAGCGATCGAACCAAGAACAGAAGCCGCTCTGTTCAGAGCGTTGTAGGAACTCATCACATCCTGCTAAACAAGGCAGGGACGCTGCAGGACGGCGATTGAGGGTCGCATACATCGGCGCGCAGGGAGGACCGGGACGTGGGCGGAAGGAGATGATGCTGTGATTGCGTCAGTGGATGAGCGGTGTTGCGTAGTCGAGAGCGGACGTGTGAGATAAGGCAACGCGACCAGCCAATTGCAACCACCCGTTCATTCTATCAGAAACGACTATATTGTATTGCCAATAGGCCCAATATCCACTGTTGAGTAACGTTTTGCCCTTATTACTGTATGATTTCGCTGGGTGTTGTCTCCCACAGTCGTACCGTCGATTCCGTAGACCGAGTGGCGATTCTCGAGCGAACGTTGCGGACACAGCTTGACGAGAATGTCCCTTGAAGGTGGCAATGTGAGCAACCATCTTGGACAGAAAAACGCGAACGGGCCCCACAAACTCTAATACACGTGGATCCACCAGTGCCTTGGTTCTCGTTCTCGTTCTCAGGCTATCATCCACGCCTACTACTCTTACTCCCATGTTTTCTCATTGGGAGCTTTATCCATGCAGGGAGCACCGGCCATAGCATGGGTCCGGCATGCGATATGTGCTGGCCAAGTGGTTGTATTTGAAAGGCGGGCCCTCTCAGTGCCTTTTCACGTCCGTAACTGGCGATTGCCGCTCACCACTGAGAGTACCTGGGCCCGTGTGTATACAGGTATGTGTCATGACCCTGTGGATGCTCATAAAGAGCGCGGGCGCAAGTGTGAGGCACAGTGTTTCCCTCTGCCCTTTTATTCTCGGGACACCAGCTGAGGTCGTGGCTGCAACACCCGACGAGGATGACGCTGTCTCTTTTCACCATTCTCGCGTTCGCCGCGCTCGCGCACTGCATGCCCTTCGAGCCCGCAAGCAAAGGTAGAGATTCGAGACAACCGCGTCCGACGGAAATGCTCACTGCCTCGGCGATAAGTCGTGATCGCCCAGATGTTCGAGTGGACCTGGGATAGCCTCGCTGCGGAGTGCACTAAATTTCTTGGCCCCGCCGGCTATGGGTTCGTCCAAGGTGAGCCATCGACATCAACCTTGCTCCGAGTCGTACATTTTCGACCTTTCCCTAGTGAGCCCTCCACAGGAGCACATCCAGGGCGATCAGTGGTGGACAGATTATCAGCCCGTCTCGTACTTCCTCACGTCCAAACGCGGTAACCGAACGCAGTTCGAGAACATGGTCAATACATGCCACGTATCTGGCGTCAAAGTCATAGCCGGTCAGTTGTTGTACAAAGACTTCGCTGAATTCATTCATATCAAAGCGACGGCGTTCCCACCCAGATACGTTATGGAACCACATGTCAGGCGCAGCTTCCGGGTTCGGCGTTGGGGGAAGCAGTTCGTGACGTAACATCTGCGCTCGCCTTACGTTCTGATCGATTTGCGACCAGGCTTTACCCATTACGACTATCCTGGCATCTATCAGTTGCAAGATTTCCATCATTGCGGCCTCAATCCGCGCGATAACATCGAACATTATGACAACGCACATGAAGTCTGGACCTGCCAGCTCGATGGCCTTGCTGAGTATGGATGACCTTTTGACACGTCGCGGTTCAATTCTCATCATCACTCGCCAGCTTGGCAACAGACACGGAATATGTTCGCTGGCGGCTCGCGGAGTACTCGAATGATCTCATCTCTCTGGGAGTCGATGGTCTACGATTGGACGCGTCGAAGCGTATGTCCCGGGAAAAGATTTCTGGAATAACGTCTTGCCAATTCATGCGATATGTCTGTAAGATATTCACCCGGACGACATTGCCAATATCTCGTCAAGATTGACGATCCGACCGTACATCACACAGGAGGTGAGGCCCTTGAACTGATAGCCTTTGATACTTGACCAATTGCCGTGGAGGTCATCTGGGGCGATAACAATGCAGTCACGCCAGACATGTACACGAAAAATGGCGATGTACAAGAGTAGGCAACTCGATCCTATATGATCCTGCATCCAATTCAGCCTTGAACCGCAGATTCCGCTTCACCTATACCGTAAAATATGCGTTTCTTCGAGATGGTATAGCATCACTGCAGGACTTCGATAACCGAGGCTGGGTAGCTGGTTGGGGTGCAAATAATTTTGTCGCCAACCATGATACCGAGCGGGTACGACCATTCTGACTGACAGCTCTTTTTCATCGGTGACACCCTGTGTAGAGTGGCGACTCTCTCAATGTTTACTCGCCTTCGAACATCTACACGTTGGCCACCGTCTTCTCCCTGTATGCACTCATCTCCGAGTCCTACTCGTTTAGGCATCGTTTCTGACAACGACTGGTCATATCCACTTCCGTGTAGCGCTCATCCATATGGTACACCGACAATCTTGTCCAGTTACAGTTTCTCTGACATAAAATCTGGATCACCAAACGGCGGTGCGATTCTGTGTGTCATTTGTTCTCTTCACACACTCACACGGTCCCTTCGTTAGGCTATGGAAGTTGCTGGGAAAGTGCCAAAATTAGCAGATGGTAAGCGCAAGTCTATTGACGCTGACTGCGACCACTGGACAAAAATATCCACAGGTTCTGCCAGCATCGTTGGCCTGCTATTGCCGGCATGGTTGGCTTCCGGAATAACGTAGGCAATGCTCCGCTTACCGGCTGGATCTCGCCATCGTCCCAGCAGATTGCCTTTGCCCGGGGTATATATACATGCAACTTTTTCTCATTAAGCAGAACAACTCACGTGCAACGTTGCAGGCGACCTTGGCTTTGTCGCCATCAATAACCAGGACAATCAGTGGGCCGGGCCATTCGCGACGGGCCTGCCCACTGGGTGGTACTGCAACGTCATCGATGGCCCGTCCAGTATGGGCAACTGTAGCGGAACTGCGTACGTTGAGAAAAAATGTCTTTGTCCTCGCTTTTCATCATATGGCGCTCATTTTCGTTTCCCCAGATTCTGGGTCGGATCGGATGGCCGCCTGACGGCGACCATCGGTCAGCGGCAGGCGATCGCGCTGCATACGGGTGCGTTGGGTACTGCGAATCCGACTCCGGATCCTGCCCCACAGGTATCGGTGCTGTTCTCCGAGACTGCGACGACCACGAACGGTGAGGTGAGTGCGCTTAGTTTCGCGGGCTTTGGTCCCGGCGCTGTGTGTAGGCCGTGGCGCCGAGTGGTTGAAATCGCGTGATAGAACATCTTCGTGGCGGGCAACGTGCCACAGCTCGGTCAATGGGATCCGTCCAACGCGGTGCGTACTCCATCGTATCGTATAATGGACGGGGCAATCCGTGGCTGACCAGGGGCACGCAGATCCGACTGGACCCGACCTCTTACCCGGTGTGGGGTGCGACGGTGTACTTGCCGCCGAATATAACATTCGAGTACAAGTTCCTCCGCAAAGAGGCCAACGGCAATGTACGCCATTTCTGTTCCATTTTTGCTTGCTTTCTTTCGACATTGACATTGCTTGCACGTTGTGGCTGGATTTTGGGACAGTTTGTGTGGGAATCGGATCCGAACCGGCAGGCCACGACACCCTTATCAGGAGTGTTCCCGATCGTGACGAACTGGCGTTGAACGATGTTTGGTTTGTTCTTTATCGAAAAGAGTGCAGTGCACTATACACGGACCACTGGCATCTAACGAATGAGTAGTATGTGACTGTTTCGCAGATATGAGAAGTCGCTTGATGTAACATAATGTTGATTGCTGCCTTCTATCTACCCCATGATGACCCGATACAATTAAAACCCTCTGCTCAAAAAAAAAGCACGGAGACTGGCAAGCGGCGAGCCGACCGTAGTTGGAAGATGACGTCATGCGATCGGTGGAGCGTGGAGCCTCGCTAGTAGCTTCGCTAGTGCCGCAACCACCGCCGCCTGGTTCGGGTTTCGCTTCGGTTAGCCCCGTCGGTGGATTACATGCCTCCATGTTTATCCCCCATAGCGAGAATGCAATGCAACGCATTTGTGACCCGAACGAATCCCACACTGTCAGCCGCCATGGCATCCGAACAACGCCGATCTGTACGGTCTAGACAGCCCCGTCTTAAGGTGGACGGGTGCCAGCGAGGCTCGCGGTCCCTCCTCTCTTCCTTTCCACGTTATCATATCTCTTGGGCCGACCCGCTCGTGCTCGTAGCAGATCGTCGGAGATCTAAACGATGCCGCCGTCCCTTCTTCCCGTGATTCTCGCATTCGCCACGCTCGCCCTGCTCGCTCACTGCATGCCCTTGGTGGAGCTCGACCAACTCTCCAGCGAGAACGAAGGGAAAGGTGAGCCGGGCACTTCCCCTCGTCGCGACGGAACGGAGATTCACGCACGCACGCACGCGCGGCCCTGGCGAGCAGCCGTGATCGCGCAGATGTTCGAGTGGACTTGGGACAGCGTCGCCGCGGAATGCACCGACTTTCTTGGGCCGAGCGGCTACGGCTTCGTTCAAGGTGCGCCGGTCCAGCAATCGGCCCCTCGCTCGAGTCGAGTCGCCGCGTCTGTCCGGCCCTGCTGACCGCTCCGCCAGTGAGCCCTGCGCAGGAACACGTCCGAGGCCACGAATGGTGGACGGACTATCAGCCGGTATCGTACATACTGACGTCCAAACGCGGCGACCGGATCCAATACAGGAATATGATCAAGACTTGTCACGCGGCTGGGGTCAACGTCATAGCGGGTCAGTAGAGTCTTCACGTCCTTACTCCATCTTGTATGAGGCTCCTCGACGTTTCTCGCCCTCAGACACTATATGGAACCACATGACCGCGCGAGATCACGGGGTCGGCGTTGCGGGAAGCAGTTCGTATAACACATGGCTGCCCTTTGCCTCGCTTTCTGAACCGATTACGACCAGGATATACCCATTATGAGTATCCTGGCATCTACGGCTTTCGAAATTTCCATCATTGTGGCCTGGAACCGAATGACACCATCGTCAACTATAACAACTCGACGGAAGTGTGGACTTGCGAACTCGGTGGCCTTGCGGAGTACGGGATTTGCTTGCCACGCCCCGCATTTCTCCTTTTGTTGATCGTTGCGCCAGCTTGGCAACGGATACGGACTATGTTCGCTGGCGACTCGCGGAGTACACGAATGATCTCATCTATTTAGGAATCGATGGTATACGTCTGGACGCGGCCAAGCGTGCGTCCCCAGGTTCCCTGTGTCGAGGTCTATCGAACATCCATGCGGTATGCCCATAGATATCAAGCCAGACGACATTGCCGACATCTTGTCGAGGCTGGAGAGACGACTGTTTATCACGCAGGAGGTGAGATCCCTCCTTTTGATGTCCTTTGATTCCACACCAGCTGCCCCGTAGGTTATTTGGGGCTCTGGAGAGGCAGTCACGCCTGATATGTACGTCAACAACGGCCATGTCCAAGAGTAAGAGACATGATTCTACTCGATCTATCTTACAGCTCATTCAGCCTTGCGCCGCAGGTTCCGATATACCACTACTCTGAGGGACGCGTTCCTTCGAGATGGTATAGCGTCGTTGCAAGACTTCAATAACCGAGGTTGGGTGGCGGGATCGCTCGCAAATGCTTTCGTCGCCAACCACGATACGGAGCGGGTATGGTCATTTTGATGGGCCACTCTTTTCATCATCGATGACAGATCGCCTAGAACGGCAACTCTCTCAACGCTTACTCGCCTTCAAACTCGTACATATTGGCCACCGTGTTCTCGCTGTATGGTCCACTATTACCGTCTCAGTACTGGATTCTCATGACGGATTTGTCTGCTTGCATGTAGCGCTCATCCGTATGGCACGGTTTCCGTCTTGTCGAGTTACAGCAACTTTTATGACACGAACGCTGGAGGACCGAACGGCGGTACGGCTTGTGTTTCTCATTTGCGTCAGTCCTCTTGCTCACACACGAACGCCTTTTTCGCCAGGCGCAGGAAACTGTTCCGACTCTGCCGCCGTGAACAGGTGGTACGTACAAGTTGATACGAGTTGGGACTGATTGGCCGAACGGAGATAAAACCGTTTCAGGTTTTGCCAGCATCGCTGGCCTGCCATTGCCGGCATGGTCGGCTTCCGGAATCACGTAGGCAGAGCTTCGCTCACCGGCTGGACTTCGCGATCCTCCCAGCAGATTGCCTTTGGCCGCGGTATTCTAGCTTTGCGCTCCTTTCCTCGTAAGCGGAACCGCGACGGCTGATGCTCGGTCTGTACAGGTTCTTCCGGTTTTGTAGCCATCAACAATGAGGACGTCCCATGGAACGCAATATTCGCGACGGGCTTACCCGCCGGGTCATACTGCAATGTCTTTGAAGGTGGCCCGTCCAGCACGGGAATTTGTAGTGGAAATGCGTACGCAGGTGAAATTCATGTGATTATCAGGTACCCATGTTTGCTTCGCAGGGTCTTGGTTACGGTTGGTGGCAGCATGGCCATCACCATCGGTCCACGACAGGCAATCGCCGTGCACACGGGCGCGATGGGGGTCGGGGTGGACATTGCGAAGGAGAAAGAGCAGGTGTCGGTGCTATTCTCCGAGACAGCGACGACCTCGTTTGGCGAGGTGAGTGTGCACCGTATTCGATGTTGGGGGGGCAGACGTTGTCAACGTATGTGATAGAATATCCTGGTGGTGGGCAGCTTACCGGAGCTCGGTAATTGGGATCCTTCCAACGCGGTGGGTGTATTATCGTATTTTTTCAGAGCAATCGTCACTGACGAGCGCACGCAGATCCCACTAGATCCGGCTCATTTCCCTGTGTGGGGAGCGACTGTGTACTTGCCACCGAGTACGAAGTTCGAGTACAAGTTCATTCGCAAAGAACCGAACGGCAAGGTATTGTTCCAGTTCTTCTCTTTTGCCAAAATGATAACACTATATGGGCAGATCGTATGGGAATCAGGGGCGAGCAGGGAGGACACGACGCCCGCGTGGGGAGTGCAGTCGATTGTGACAAGCTGGGAGCAATGATGGCCTCTCGTTTGATTGATTGGTGAATTGTATACTGTACGGTAGGTAGTACGTACTGTAATTACTGCGTTGCCAGTCAGTTGATACCCACTTATGAGCGTGCGACCGTTGGCTGCCCACGATGACAGCCGTTGCCAGAACGACTGGCACCGTTTAGTCCATTTTCGACTGTCCTCGAGTCCCACACCGTTCACGCTGCTCCTCGTCTTGCACAAGAACTATCGAGATGGGTGAGCACAAGGCAAATGCGGGTAAAGATATCCAACTTTTGCTCCACTCACGCCACGTTCCCATTCAATTGTAAATCCCGTACCGCATGTCCTCCTCCGTTCTATACAATTCCCGCCTTAGTCTCAGCGAGGCAGCGTCCGCTTAGGTCCATTCATCCCCTCCTCTCTCTGCTCCTCCACCACCGTCCCGCCCAAGCATGCCCTCTTTTATTCGCCGGGCCTTCCCGCTCTCTCAAAATCTCGATGTCGTCAACGACACCCCCAGCCTCAAGCACTCGCCCTCTACCATCTCCTCCGCTTCCCGGTCGTCCATATCCATATTCTTCCGTGACCGCGTGTCCAGCTTGGCTTCCAAGTTCCATCTGCGCAGGGGCCGCCCCTCCTCCAAGTGCGCCGCCGTCGAACACCTCTCCAACATACCATGGTCCCAGTCCCGCACTCCCAGCCTGTCGCCGCCCCCCCCTTCTCCGGATATCCGCCCTCCAAGCGGCCTGGGCCGACGTGCCAGCAGTATTTCCGATCTGGCGACGCTCGCTCTGGACTCTCCCGTCTCTCCGCGGTTCTCCTTCTTCCGCAAATCCCCCGCCCCTTCTCCAACGTCCCCCATATTCCGGACCAACTCGTCGGCAAGTCCTCTTACGTCATACTACCAAGCACGGCGCGTACGCACGCTCAGCTTGCCCGCGCTCCTGGGACCCCTCACCGAAACCGAATCTCCGCCAGTCCTACCACCATCACCACCATCACCACCCCCCCCTACCCGACCGCGGCGCCACTCTCCTCTCCGCCCCACCGAAAAAACGCGAGCTGCGCAGCCCCCGCCTCGCGCGTCAACACGCGCGGCAAAACCCGCCCATCCCGCTCTCCCTCGTCCTGGAGCACGTCCCGCGCGCCCAGCTCCCCGTGCTCGCCCTTGTCTCCAAACGCTTCCTTTCCGCGGCCCAGCTCGCGCTCTACTGCACCCTCGTCCTCTCCGACGCAGACGCAGACGCGTGCGTCGCGCGCCTCGCCGCCGCACCGCACCTCGCAGCGCTCGTGACATCCCTATCGCTTCCTGCATATACGCCCGCGCACGGCGCGTCCTTCCACCTCGCGCTGTCCCTCGCGCTGCGCGCCATGCGCGCACTCGCCGCGCTGACGCTCCCCGCGTTCGACGCCGACCTCCTCGCCGCAGCGCCCTCGTCGATCACATGCTTGACGCTGAGGGCTGACACGCTCCCCTTTGCCTTCTTCGATCGGTTCCTCCCCGCCCGCCCACAGATCGTCCACCTCGCCCTCCCAGACTTCGTCGGCGTCCCTCCCGCCGCGGGCGACGTGCCCCCGACGGCGGTGCCCCACCTCGCCGCGCTCGACGCCAGCCCCGGTCTCGTCGTCGCTCTGGCGCAGGGCGGCGGCAGGCCGCTGCGCCGCGTGACGTTGCGCGTCGCGAGCACGCTGTACGACGGCCTGCGTCCCGCCGCGCTTTTCAATGCGCTGGGGAGTCAGCTGAGGGAGCTCGTGCTAGTGCTGGCGCCGGACGTGGACGTGCGCACGCGAGGGCGGTTGCTGCGCGCGCTGGCAAAGACGGGTGCGGGGCTCGAGGTGCTCGAGGTGCGGCTGGAAGGCAAGTCGGACGAGGTTCGTTACGTTTTTTCTTTTTCTTTTTTTCAGCGCCGATTTGTGTCTGAGTTCGGGGCTCCCTCCCTCCCTCTCTCTCTCTCTCTTCAGGTCGCGCTGCAGGCGCTGTACAGGCAAGTGGGCACGCTGCTGCCCAATCTGCGGGCCCTCCACACGCTTCGTTTATGGGCTGTGCGGACCGCTGCTGCCATCGCCGCCGGAACTGCAACAGAGGGTCCGTCTCGGCTCGAGGTGCGGACGCGATCGTTTCCGTTGGGTTCGACGTTGCGCTCCATCGTGTTTCCTTCGGGCTCTCGTTGGAACCTTGAGCGTGGGGAGTGGGCCCGCGTCGACTAGAAAACCAAGAGGGACCCCCCTGTCCTTGCTTCGATTCGGTTTCTTTTTTTTTTTTTTTTCTTTCTGAACGTTGTATCGTACGCGCTGTCTTGTTCATCACTCATTACTACTTGCAGGGAAGAAGAGCAGAGTGGACGTTCCTACATCACGGCAGCGGGACATTCAGTTGGAAAAGTCTGCCTTTCAATGCTAATAAAACTTTTTATCGTGTTGCTACATAGTACGTTGTAATGAGAAGAGTCCTGATGGTAACCTAAATCACAGTACTTTGACGTTGTCATGGGTCACATAAAGGGGAAATGACGTCAGGCGGGCATTTAATCTTTGCGTTGATTGATTGCCCTGCAACCACTACTATATTACCCTGTACATTCGTCACCCCCGGTCATTCGTCACTTTTGAAATATCTCACCTCAGAGGCCTTCCAGTGACCTGGTACTGTGCACACCATCTATTATATGATATCTAAAGGTGTCCAGCCATTTTCACAATGAGATATTGATTATTGAAGGAGTCCCTTCTGAGAGGGGATTTTGTGTGTGATGTCACGCCTGCCAGTTCCTGCCGAGCGGAGCTTGAAGCCGTACACATTTTTCGTCAGTCGTCCATCGTCAGTATTTACGCGCAGGTCACTCCTTGATGCGCCGATGTTATCGATGGAATGTCTAGAAAAATCCTCTCGTTGCTCTCAGGATCCACGTTATGAACAACGCATGCAAAAGGCCCTTTGCAGCCTAAATAATGGAACCTACAAGACTCTAGCAGCTGCTGCCAGAGCTCATGGTGTTTGTGACGCTGCATGTACCATTTTATGATGCATATCCATTATCTTTGTTCTTTAGGTTAGGCGAACCACGTTGGGAGACAGGTTTCGTAACCGTCATCAAAGCCAAAAAACAGCTGCAGCCGACTGCCAACTGGTGGACACCGAACAGGAAAAGGTGTTGCTAGAATGGATTGATCATTCTGCGATATCTGGCGAGCCTTTCCATGCTGGTGGTCTTTGTGCGCGTGCAAGGGATCTTTCAGGAAAACACCCTGGTCGACATTGGCATGAGCGCTTCAAACAGCATCATGCTGACATTCTCGTCGCCGCGAAGGCTACCAGTCTTGACCCTGCGCAGGGTAAAAACTTCAACAAATCGAATGTCTTGCATCTCACCAGTTTAATTGTCGAGCTGATCAAGACCTATGGCTTCATCCCACCCAAGCACCTCTGGAATACAGACGAGAAGGGGGTCCAGATGGGTGGGGGTCGCAAGGCTGGAAGGGCAACTGTATTACTACCTCAGGAAGCGGAGGTATCAATACCGTAAACATAGTGATAACCTTGAGCTAGTGACCGTTATCGAAGTGGTGAATGCAGCTGGTAGGGCTGCTCCACCATATTTTGTACTCTCAGAAGGCCCAATGCCCGACATCCAACAGGTACCAGGTGAGATAGGCGGGTTTGTTGCCATCCATAAATATTCAATTAGAGAAGAGAATGACTTACGAAGCCCTGCAGTGTTGCTCGCTCAAGCAGTGGTTGGACAGATCGCGAGATCGGCGAGCACTGGATGTCCAAGTGCTTTATTCCATTTGCGCTCTCGAAATGTGTTGATCACACAAAGCCAATTGTCTTGTTCCTTGATGGACATGATTCCCATGAAACGCCTGGTATCAAGTCGGCCGTCTACCAGTTTTATGACCAATGCAAGATCATCCTTATTGCACTGCCTTCAAAGACCACCCATAAACTCCAGCCGCTTGATGTTGGCATCTTCAATCATGTACAGACCGCTTGGGTGAAGAATTGCGACGAGCTTCTTGGTCTCAATGAAAGAATCGACCGGTACAATGTTATTGATGAGTACATGAAGGTACACAATAAAGTCATGAAGCCGGAACTGATCCAAAGCACGTTCAAGAACGCTGGCCTCCATCCCTTGAATCCAGACATCTTCACTGAGGAGGACTTTGCCCCCAGCAATGCATACTCGACCCAAGCAAATGTCCCAGCCTCCTATCCCACAGATGTACCCTCTTCAGACCCGATCAAGTTCTCTTCCGACTCAGACTCAGACTATTGCCCCGACGATGACGACACGGAGATGGCAGTGGATGACGAATGGGAGGAGGAAGAAATGGAGGCCAATAATCACAAGTGGGAAGAGGATCTGGAATTTAATTGGTGGCAGAACTTGGACTTGACCGGTGCGAGCATCGGTACTGACAGCACACATCAGGGTGACAGTGACAATGACATCCACATGGCTGGTATGAATGCCGACCAATGCTCCCCTCATCCCTCCCACTCCCCATTGTCCCCCTCATGTTCGACACCAGCAGCTAACACTAGCCCCGTCACACGCTGTTCCCCACTGGACACCTCTTCATTGACAACCCATTCATCTTCCAAACAAGCCCGTACCATCCTTGACAGTCCATGCACCCAGGCCACACTTGCGCAGGACTAAGACAAAGGGCCGAGACGAGCTTCTTGAGGAGCTTCGTGGCTTTCGATCACAAACCTTTGTACTGAAGCAAATGATTCAGATGAAAGACTCTGAAATTGCTGCTTTGAACGCACACTGCACACTTGCCTGGCATCAGTTGGGAGAAGCACAAACAAAGATCGTTAACCTCTCCAAAAAGCGATCTCATGGTTCAACAAAGATCAAGGCTCGTTTCATTACCGCGCCAGAGCTTAGGGCTGCAATTCGAGACTGAGGAGGTCGAACAGGAAAGCACAGGAGAGGGCTGAGGCTGAGCGAGATGCTTGAAGGATTGCTGATGTGGCTGCACTGAAATGCCAGGATTGTCGACGATGTGCAATCCCGTACGTTCAATGTACCCATGTCACGGTACAAAAAGGACGATCTCCTTGCACTTGCTGGAGCACTCCAAATCTCAACGGAGGGGAATATGAAGGATCTCGTCATTTGCATCAAAGAACACCTTCGTGACCATCCAGAACTGAAGGAAAATCCACGCTTCGTTGGCCTTTTCCCCGGACCCTCTCGACATGGCCAGGCGACAAGTTCTGCCCCGAGCCATCCAACACACACCAACACTGCTCACACAACATTCTCCGCTCACAAGCTGCCATCCCCAAGCATGCCCAACCACTTCGCAGTCCCGCATCCATATTTTCCCTATGGATACCCACTGTACAATCCACACACTCCTTAGTACTGGCTTAGATTCTTCACTTAATGGTTGTGAGTGTGATATTTTAGGTCTATACATACATAAAACACAGTATGTAGCCTAAAAGACTTTGCCCGCTGCCTCAACCGTCTTCACGGATTCACAGGGACGAATCGGACTTTGAAAACGGCACTGTGACTGATGTGACCTGAGAGTACCTGACGAATGACCGGGGGTGACGAATGTACAGGGTAATATAATATCATGCCCTCGAAACTCGAGAGTTTGGTTTGTCTTCGATGCTAAGAAAAACCCGTTGGAGATGTCGCCTCTGTTCCCATCTTGAGCAGCGCACCAGTTGAATATCTATGTGAGAAGATCAAGGATAAGAGATCGAACACCCTTGCCTTTAACGACTTCGCCATGCTCGAGGCGTGGAAATGCGACGACGGAAATGTGTCCGCAGACAAAGTAACTGAAGAACTGGTGCCCATCATTGGCGCCATCGAACTCTCCCCACTTCTTCTTCGCTTGATGATGGTGCGTCGTAATGAACTGTACTATCCCGTTGTTCTAAATACTCATCTGGTCAGAAACTGTCCTTGGCAAAGGATCTCATTCTGTAGTGTTGACGCCCTGGATTCTGTCCAGGATCTCAAACTCGCTAAGACTGCGCCATCCGTGTTCCATCAATACAGAGGCAACAGATCTTGGACGACCGTCCCCCTATCTGATTCGATCCCCCCTGCTTCCCTCCAATATGACGGCTTCGGTCACTCTCCATGGACGTCTTCAATTGTCCCGATGATGCACTCGACGCGGATATGGTGCGGAAAGATCTGTAGGGCCGTTGATTCCTTCGCCAGAAAGATGACTGGTTTTTACCGAAATGAGGCCGACCGGAAGGCAGAGGGCCTAGACGCCTTGAACAATATTGTGACCGTGGTGGTCCAATACTTATTTCGGCCGTCATTGGTGTTCGGATGGTCACGATGACCGACCACACGGCGCAGCATCGCGCATTGTGGAGTTCACAAACGAGCTCACCAACGTCAGGTCGATACCCGTGGTTGAACTCACCAGTTACGCTGCCCATCCATAAAAACAACCAATGGAACGTCACAAGAACGTGATTATTGGCTGGTGAGTGCTGTGCCTCGGCCTGACGATTGTTCGTGAGCTGGATATCTTGTGGTCTTCGTATGAGTTTGACATGGATATGAGGCCCATATGTGACGTTTTGTGCAATCATTTTCCTTGACCGTTGGCGCGTTGTCAGCCTCACTCCTCGGCTGTCGTGTATCTCATCCGTTCACAGGTAACGATCGGGCTCTATACTGCCTTTTTTGGCGCATTGGTTCATTTGCGTCGCATTGGTGATGATGCAAGTCGCTTCATCCGTGAATTGCCCACGATCGAGCATGCAGACCGCAGATTTTCCATATATCTCAGCATTACCCAGGTAAAACGCTACTGGCGAGTTTCAATCTTCGGATTCTTAGGCGCCATCCCGACGTGCAGGAGTACCGCCTCCTGTACATTGCTGAAACCTCAGGCAAAGAAATCATTGTGAAGCTTGCGCAGATGAACTGTACGAATTTCGTGCCAAACTAGGACATGTGCCAAGGATGCTCGGCTATAGGCGACTCCCAAGGTTGGTCTGTCATTGCAATATCATAATATCTCGATCATCAAAGCTTGCTGCCAGTCATTGTGACAAGCTTTTTGGTGACCTACGGACGCTCATGGAATCACTCCACAGTGATGGTTTGGTTCACGGAGACCTACGTGATCCAGACGTCGTTTGCGAAGAAGAGATGATGGCACTAGATTTTGATTGGGGGAGGCATCATGCCGGGTTAAGCAGTCCAGCTGGATAATCTCATATTATTCAATTGGACTGCTTGACCCCAAGTTGACGGATGGGCAAAAGTGCCCTAATGTGATGATAGGCAGGTGTTGGAGAATACGTTGAGTAAAACTTAGTATGTAGCTAACTCGACGTTGGCGGTGGAGACATTTAAACTTGAGCTCGAGCATTCTCATACATATATTATTCATTGAATTATAACCCATGAGTTAGAAAAAGTATTAACGTAGAGGCAAAGGCCTTTACAAAATTCATGGCTAAGCGAACAAAGGCAGGGAAAGAATGTCTTTGAGATCGTCCGGTACGCGCAGAAACAGAGAAGGGTCCATTCGTCCGCCCCACCTAGTCTACGTGTCCTGCTTTTTGCTGTTCTGCGGTAGGCATTCGTGACACGCTTCCACACAGGCATGTGCGTCAACCGTCGAGTGTCGTTGAATTGCATCCGACACGTTCAAGGAACATGCTCTGTATTTCATGTTAAACTCACCATCGCCCTGCGTCGCACTGTGAAGCTGGCTTGAACACATGTCATTCAACGCGACTTCGACGACAGCCGTAGATTCATCGCGAACCTTGCTATTGAAAATCGTCCCACGACGGGCGTGTCACCACGCCTCTCATAGCGTTCCAAACTCAGCACAGGGATGATGATGGAGAAAGACGTACTCTGGAACTCGACCGGTGCGACGACTTCCACCGTCATGATCGGGTCCATGACCACGATTAGGCTTTGTCTTGAGGTATGCCTCGCGAAAAGCCTCGATAGCGGCGAGACGGAACGCTTGCTCGGATGAGTCGAGCGCATGGAATGCGCCGTGACGCAGTACCATGCGGACACCAGAGACCGGTTTATCAGACTGCGTGCCTTTCTTGAGAGCCTTCCTGGACGACCGGGATGCAGCTGCTCGGCATGTTCCCACCAGTGACAATTGCCCTCCAACGCAGCGTCATCCCCGAACTCGACATCATCGGCCCGACGTGACGCGCTTACTGCCACACGTCACCAGTTTGCTTCTTTATGTGTGTACGCAAACCCTACGCGTTCTGTCACCCCCCTTACGGAGCGCGACCTGCGGGTGGCATATCGCGCAGCCGACGTCATATTCTGCTACATCCGTTCAACGTGAATCTCAAGATGTAACTCTTCAACGCTCGAGATGATCATCTGCTATGAAGCTATCCGTTCAGGTAACAGGGACGAACGTACCTCCTCGGTTTCGTGGTAAACATGTACTCTAAATGTAGGATATTCCTTCCGTAGCAGTTGGTTGCACGAGAAAAACTCGCGGTCCCCAGTACCAACAGGCTTGATGACCAAAGACATGACTGGGTCGGTCGGGTACGAACATATAGGTCTGACAATAATGGGTGTCGGAAATCCCATAATACACAAATACACAGATTGGCTAGCACACCATTGAATTATTCGAGGTTCCGTCCGTGAAGGTGTCCTCAGACGCGCACTCGACGACGCCAAGAATCGCGTCAATCTTGCCAGGCCCAGTCTCGTCCATGCCTAATAAGGTACGTTAAACCTCACGACGAGGCCGCAGCATGGTGTCACCCAACGCACCTCCATCATTTCTGTGCATGCGCACCAACTTGTATACCTTGATGTTATTTCCAGAGCGTCCACGGAAGATGAACTGTCTTCTTTTCAAGCCACACCCCGCATATAGGTGAGCTGACCAAAGTGTCCCACCCGAGTTTGAATGCCAGAGCAACAAGAGATGCTGCCGCCTCTGGGAGGGCTCCACCTGCCGCGCGGTCACAGACTGTCGTATCATACGCGACAAGTTCGCGCCATACTGGCCTGGCGAACTCGGCGCACGCACCGTCGATTGGCATTTACATTGCCGTGTTCTTCATCGTGGAGCACAGAAAGACAGGTGAGAACACTAAGGAGACGGTGTGCGCCGGGTCGCTTCGGGGAGTTGTGCGTTCAAATGGATGCATTTTCAGCGATTTCGTCACCAACCGAATATTCTCGATGTCCAGCTGTTATAACGTCTTCCCGAGTTTATATGTGCGGACACTCCAATCTTGCACCGGTACTTTGACCAGCGGCGGTCAACATCTGAGAGGGGTATCGCGGAGCTTGGGGCGAGCACCCGAGTATCGCCTGCTACTTGTGGCGAAGGCTTTACCACCGCGGCTACTAAACGGGTCCTGGCAGCACACAAAATGGATAGTAGGGTGACAAAATTGCACGAGGCAGAGGAGACGTCTGTCCTCTCGGGTTCCATATGTCGGCGCTTGGGGCAGTGAGAGGGAACGAGACGAGAGGTCAGGGTACAGTAGCACACCTCCATCTGCAACCATCATCATACGTGCCAATGGTGAAGGAAATTATCACATATGGGCTTCGTATACATGTCAGACTCATAAGAGGGCCAGGAGACACCAAGAACTGTCAGACCGAGGCAAGGCATCGCCCAGCCAATAAAGACCTTCCTGCATTTCTTCATTGCTTCATTTTGGCGAATGGGCGGTGTACCTAGCGAGCTCGACTACCCTGGTTGAGCTCACCAGGTACGTCATGACTGGTATTGAGTTGATATCCGCGAGCTTGTTTGAACTGTCCAACGCACAGTGCCGTGCAGTGTGGTCCATCATAGAGACCATACGAACGTCACTACTAATGGCGGTCATCATAAGTACCATAGGACAAAGGACATACGATTCTGACAACGTAGATAATGCTTTCCCTTTAAAAAGTCCGGAGGATCCGTCCATCGATGCCGACGAGTAGGAAGTGAGCGAAGGTGAAGGGATGTAAACCTACCCCTAACCCTGAATTCCATCCTAGGACAGTGTCCTCACTCACTCCTCAACTACCGTCCTCCCGCCCATCTTCTCAGTGATGAGTCACCCATCACAATCCGCCTCGCCGTTCCAATCACTCTTCAACGCTGCATTGCGGGACTACGAAGAGAAGACAAAGACGAGACTAGCTGATCATCCTCTTTACAAGGTAATCGAAAAGTGCAACTCTGTGAATACTATTGTCGCCATCCTTCAAAGGCAGACACGTTCTCTTAGTCAATATCGAGGGGACGATGGAAGGGTCATGAAATCGGTCAAATGTTCCGTCCAGGTCTTGTACACGCTTTCCACCAGGACCGTTATTGGTGAGGGTATTGGTATGGTATGACAAAGTACCATCGAAATTCTTGTGCCTGATGCCCATTCTGCAGTCTGTCCCGGCTGCGAAGGCAGTCTTTGCTGGGATCGGTATCTTGCTCGGGGTAGGCCCCAGTTTCGGTCCTATAGCTGTCTCTGATATGAAGGCGTTTCAGGCGGTCAAAGATATTAGTGCAAGTTACGATTGCACTCCTCGGCCTGCTCGAGAATTTCTTCGCTAGACTTGAGATATATACACGACTCCCTTCTAACGACGCAGCAGCATTGGGAAACATTCTTGTGGAGATAATGGTGGACTTTCTCTCTGACCTCGCTCTAGCCACGAAAGAAGTCAAGGAAGGACGTTTGAGTGAGTCGATCCTTGCTTGTTGTGGTGGGTGACTAACGCAATGCAGATAAATTTTGGAGTACAATTCTCGTAGAGAATAAGATCGAGGGAACGCTACAGAAACTGGATAGGCTTACGCAGGATGAAGGTCGAATTACTGCAGCGCACACTCTCCAGATTGTTCATGGTCCCACGCAAATAAGACGGTGGAGATGGACGGTAAGAAATGCTGCTCAGGTTGTGCACTCGTTCGCCGCTGAATACCTTTACACTCAGACTTGGCTAAAAAGGGATCACCAACCGCCGGTGAAAACCGTGAGGGAAGTGACCAAGACAGAACGTGGGGTTTATTTCCTATTTAACATATTCGCAAAGCCGATGAGAATTTCTGAAACCTCTCTGCCGGTGCAGGCGATAAGCTTCGGAAAGACGTTCACAATGGCTCTCTCCTCCGGATCCTTTTAAAAATCACAAAATCGCTTGTGAATCGAAGCATGACAAAACGTCAGCTTGGTGGATTCACGGTGACACTTACGCAAATTGGAAATCATCGGGTCCAAGCTCACTACTATGGATTCATGGAAAACGTTAGTGTTTTGAAACTATTTTCACCCCTTGCGATTCATGTTCTTCCTTCTCTAGCTGGTGCCGGAAAGACTATTCTCTGGTACTTCCATCTCCCGCATTTCCTTTGCGGAGGCTGATCATAAGCCATCGACCAGCTCTGCCATCATCACAGATATCCTCAAGATGCGCCAGCGTGGACAGGCATTATTAGCGTTCTTCTATTGCGATTTCCGGGAGGACCAAAAGAAGGACCTTCGCGGTTTGGTTTCATCTCTGGTGGTCCAGCTTTGTCATCAGTCAGATGCCTATTACACCATCCTTTCTGATTTCTATAAGGCGCATGGTTTCGGTGGCGGAATATGCCAGTGAGGCTGAGCTCTTACAATGCCTCAGCGACATGGTCATTATCCCAGGACAAAGCTACTTTGTACATCATCATTGATGCCCTGGACGAGTGCCCAGAGATGACTGGTTTACCATCTTCCCGTGCTAAAGTGTTGAAACTGGTGGAGGATCTCGTCAAGTCACAGGCTACCCATATGCGGATTTGCGTTACTAGCCGACTTGCTGCTGATATCAAATTTGCCCTCGAACACTTATCTTTTCATTCAGTTTCTCTACATTCCGAGGCAGGGCAAATTCGTGACATTGCCGAATATATCAGGTCTGTCGTCACCACGGAGCGTCCATTCCAAAGATGGAAAACGATGGATAGAGAATTAGTGATCAATGTGATCACGAGAAAGGCCGATGGGATGTAAGGCATCACCACTACTCTTCGTTATTCGCCTCGCTAATATTGGTAATGTAGGTTTCGATGGGTGATCTGTCAGCTTGTCTATCTCCGTTCCTGCATGCCAGTATGTATACGGCAAGCTTTGGATGGGTTACCAGATACGCTTGACGAGACATACGCTCGCACATTGAGGGAAATCAGTGAGCGAAATTGGCGACTTGCGCACCGTCTTTTGCAGTGCGTTGCGGCAGCCTCCCGTCCGCTTCCGTGTCGAGGAGCTCGCAGAGTTTGTCGCCTTCGATTTCGACACGGGATCAACCCCTGCGTTTGTGGCCGACTGGCGGCCACAAGACCCAACACACGCCGTACTATCCACGTGCTCGAGTTTGCTTTCCATCGTCGACGTGGACGGATCACGTGTCATCCAATTCTCACATTATTCGGTCAAAGAATACCTCACATCGTCGCGGCTTGCCAAAACAAAGGACCCAATTTTCCGTTTCCCACGTTCTATGACCCCCTCTCACACCATCATTGCGCAGGCTTGTCTTGGCCTTCTACTACATCTTGATAAAAGCATCACCAAAGACAGCCTCAAGCAGTTCCCCCCTCGCAGATTATGCCGCTGAGTACTGGGATGGCCATGCTCGCTTCAAGGGGGTGTCTGCAAAAATCGAAAATGAGATGAGACGTCTGTTTGAACCGAGCAAACACCACATCACGGTCTGGGCGTGGATAAATGACCGAGTATATGGCGAGCCTAAGCTCGTTGAGCGCCCCTTCCAGGCCTTGGCAACGCCGTTACATTATGCGGCATGCTGCGGGTTACCTTACATTGTCAAGTTCCTGATCGATCGCTCAGAGGATATAAACGCGCGGGACTTGGTCGGAAGGACACCACTGATTTTGGCATCTCATAAGGGGCATTTGGAAGTTGCCTTGGTCTATCTCGAGCATGGCGCAGATCCGAATGCCCAGGAGAAGGATAACTGGACGGCATTGCATTTGGCATCGCAAAACGGACACGTGGATGTTGCTCGGGCACTTCTCGAGTGTGGTGCAAATCCAAACACCAAGGAGAAAGATGACTGGACGGCATTGCATTTCGCATCACAAAATGGGAGACGCGGAAATTGCGCGGACGCTTCTCGAACGTGGCGCAGATCCAGACTCCCGGGAGAAAGACAACTGGACAGCATTGCATTTGGCATCACAAAACGGACACGTGAATGTTGCTTGTGCGTTAATCGACAGTGGAGCAAATCCAAATGCCCAGGAGAAAAATAATGCGACGCCATTGCATTTGGCATCACAAAATGGACACATAGATGTATCACGGACGCTTCTCGAGCTCGGTGCAGACTCGAACTCCCAGACACACTTGAAGTCGACAGCATTGCATTTCGCATCGAAAAACGGGCATGTGGATATTGTTCGCCTGCTTCTCCAGCGTGGTGCAGATTGGAACGCCCGAGAGAACGATAACTGGACAGCATTGCATTTCGCATCACAAAATGGATTTGTAGATGTTGCCCTGGCAATTCTCGAGCATGGCGCAGATCCAAATGCTCAGGAGACAGATAATTGGACAGCATTGCATTTGGCATCACAAAATGGACGCATGGACGTTGCCCAGACGCTTCTCGAGCATGGCGCGGATCCAAATGCCCAGCAGAACAATAATGCGACGCCATTACATCTGGCATCACAAAACGGACACGTGGACGTTGCTCGATCACTTCTTGAGCGTGGCGTAGATCCTAACTCTCAGACACATTCGAAGTTAACTGCATTGCATTTCGCATCGAAAAATGGACATGTGGACACTGCTCGCCTGCTTTTCCAGTATGGCGCAGATTGGAACGCCCGGGAGAAAGATAACTGGACAGCGTTGCATTTCGCATCACAAAACGGACACGTAGATGTTTCTCGGGCAATTCTCGAGCATGGCGCAGATCCAAATGCTCAGGAGAAAGATAACTGGACTGCATTGCATTTGGCATCTCAGAACGGTCACGCGGATGGAGCCCGGACACTTCTCGAGCGTGGCGGAGATCCGAACTCCCAGACACACTTGAAGTCAGCGGCATTGCATTTGGCATCGAAAAATGGACATGTGAACGTTGTTCGCGTACTTCTCGAGCATGGTGCAGATCGGAATGTCCAGGAGGAAGATAAGTGGACAGCGTTGCATTTGGCATCACAGAACGGGCATGTGGATGTTGCTAGGGCGCTTCTTGAGGGTGGCGCAGATCCAAGTGCCCAGGAGAAAAATAATGCGACACCATTGCATTTGGCATCACAAAACGGACACGTGGATGTTGCTCGGACACTGGTCGAGGGTGGCGCAGATCTGAACTCCCAGACACACTTGATGTCGACAGCATTGCATTTCGCATCGAAAAACGGGCATGTGGACATTGTTCGCCTGTTTCTCCAGCATGGTGCAGATTGGAACGCCCGGGAGAAAGAAAACTGGACAGCATTGCATTTGGCATCACAAAACGGACACGTGGATGTTGCTCGGGTGATACTCGAGCATGGCGCAGATCCGGATTCTCGGGAGAAGGATAACTGGACTGCATTGCATTTGGCATCACAAAACGGACATGTGGATGTTGTTCGGTCACTTCTGGAGTATGGCGCAGATCCAAATGCCCAGCAGAAAGACAATACGACAGCATTGCATTTGGCATCACATAACGGACACGCGGAAGTGGCTCGAACACTGCTCGAGCGTGGTGTGGACCCGAATGTCCAGGAGAAAGATAACTGGACGGCATTGCATTTTGCATCACAAAACGGTCACGTGGATGTTTCTAGGGAGCTTCTCGAGGGTAACGCAGATCCAAATGCCCAGGAGAAAAACAATGCAACGCCGTTGCATTTGGCATCACAAAATGGACACGTGGACGTTGCTCGGACATTGCTTGAGCATGGTGTAGACCCAAACTCCCAGACGCACTCGAAGTCAACAGCGTTGCATTTCGCATCAAAAAATGGACATGTGGATACCGCTCGCATGCTTCTCGATCGTGGCGCAGATCAAGACGCTCGGGAGGAAGATAACTGGACAGCATTGCATTTTGCTTCACAAAACGGCCACGTGGATATTGTTAGGGCGCTTCTCGAGAGTGGCTCAGATCCAAATGCTCAGCAGAAAGATAATGCGACTCCATTGCATCTGGCATCACAAAATGGACACGTGGATGTTGCTTGGACACTTCTCGAGGGTGACGCAGATCCGAACTCCCTGACGCACTCAAAGTCGACAGCATTGCATTTCGCATCAAAAAACGGACATGTCGACTCTGTTCACGCGCTTCTCCAGCGTGGTGCAGATCCGGATGCCCAGGAGGAAGATAACTGGACAGCATTGCATTTGGCATCACAAAATGGACACGTGGATGTGGCTCGAAGACTTCTCGCTCATGGCGCAGATCCGAATGCTCAGGAGAAGGATAACTGGACGCCGTTGCATTTGGCATCACAAAATGGACACGCGGATGTTGCTCGGGCACTTCTTGAGAGTGGTGCAGATATGAACGCTCATCAGAAGTATGTCTGGACAGCATTGCATTTGGCATCGAAAAACGGACATTCGGACATTGTTCGTGCACTTCTCGAGTGTGGCATAGATCCGAATGTTCAGGAGAAAGATAGCTGGACGGCGTTACATTTCGCATCACAAAACGGACATGTAGCTGTTGCTCAGACGCTTCTCGAGCTTGGCGCAAATCCAAACTCCCAGCAAAAAGATAACGCAACGGCATTGCATTTGGCATCACAAAACGGGCACGTGGACGTGGCTCGAACACTTCTCGAGGGTGGCGCAGATCCGAACTCCCAGACGCACTCGAAGTCAACGGCATTGCATTTCGCGTCAAAAAATGGGCATGTGGATACTGCTCGCATACTTCTTGATCGTGGCGCAGATCAACACGCCGAGGAGAAGGATAACTGGACAGCACTACATTTCGCATCACAAAACGGACACGTAGATGTTGCCCGGACACTTCTCGAGTGTGGTGCAGATCCAAATGCTCAGGAGAAAACTAGCTGGACAGCATTGCATTTGGCATCACAAAACGGGCACGTGGATGTTGCTCGGGTACTTCTCGAGCATGGGGCAGATTCCAAGGCCCAGCAGGAGAGTAATGTGACGGCGTTGCATCTGGCATCACAAAATGGACATGTGGTTGTCGTTCGGACCCTGCTCGAGGGTGGCGCAGACCCGAATGCCCAGGAGATAGATAACTGGACGGCGTTGCATTTCGCATCCCTACATGGACACGTGGATGTTGCTCTCGTGCTTTTCGAGCGTGGCGCAGATCCGAACTCCCAGACACACTTGA
The DNA here is from genome assembly GCA_025769875.1 of Russula earlei. NCBI lineage: Eukaryota > Fungi > Basidiomycota > Agaricomycetes > Russulales > Russulaceae > Russula > Russula earlei. Next base: position 69,101 of record JAGFNK010000014.1, read on the forward strand.
AGTTGACGGCATTGCATTTTGCATCGAAAAACGGACATGTGAACTTTGCTCGCCTGCTTCTCCAGCATGGTGTAGATCAGAACGCCCGGGGGAAAGATAACTGGAATGCATTGCATTTTGCATCACAAAACGGACATGTCAATGTTGCTAGGGCGCTTCTCGAGCATGGCGCAGATCTAAACGCCCATGAAATAGAGAACTGGACAGCATTGCATTTGGCATCACAAAATGGACATTTGGATGTTGCTCTGACACTTCTCAAGTGTGGCGCCGATCCAAATGCCCAAGAGATAGATAACTGGATGCCATTGCATTTCGCATCACAAAACGGACACGTGGATATCGCTAGGGCGCTTCTGGAGGGTGGCGCAGATCCGAATGCCCAGCAGAAAGACAATGCGACGGCATTGCATTTGACGTCACAAAACGGACATGCGAGTGTTGCTCGGACACTTCTCGAGCGTGGGGCAGATCCCAATGCCCGGGAGAAAGATAACTGGACAGCATTGCATTTCTCATCACAAAACGGACATGCAGATGTTGCTCTAGCGCTTCTCGAGCATCGCGCAGATCCGAACGCCTTGACCGACCGTAAATCGACGGCATTACATGTGGCATCAACATGGGGAAAGCTTGACATTGTACGGCTACTGCTCCGGTACGGCTCCAATGTCAATGTGCAGGACAACGAGGGTCGGACACCATTCGAGAAAGCATCTCAATCTCAGCCTCCACATCGGAATGTAATGGAGCTCCTGTTAGCACATGGAGCAAAAAATCGTACAAGATGACGAAACCTCATGTGAGTTGGCAAAGCATTGTCTCTTTATGTTCATGTCTTGTGTGATATTGAATAATGCCATAGGATCATTGCGTCGAGTTGCCAAGTCAACATCGTACGCATAGTTTTACTCGATACCCAATCAATTTCGACGCGTCATACAATTTATTGCAAGGCGAGTGCCTGAGACCCCGATGGAATGCAGCCGAGCATTAATGATGTCGTAGGTCAACAGTGACCAGAATGCCAGACCTTTAATCCTTTGGATGTTAGTAGTTACGCTGTATCGCAGCTGAAAGCTTTATCCATATAACATTTTGTACGGTCTTACATAGTAAGTATACTTCCTCACAGTCTGTAATTTGGCCGGACATCGCGGAGCCGCATCCGATATGATATTATTGTTGAATCCTATAGATTATGGGAAATATGATTTATTGTGTTTGTTGACTGAGTGTAGTGGCCTGATGTGCTGCACATATGCATGTGAGAATATACTAAATGAGATAATGTTCTCAGTGACTTGCATGCATAATCAATCACTATAATGTATTACCTAGATAAGATAACATTCTATCTAGGTGTAAGTGTTATGGTGTCATGGCCATTGGAGCATTAGCTCAGGGTTCAGTGGGGCCAAGTCCCTGTGACTGTCAAGACTCACTATTGAACTATCCAGTTCAAGAGCAAGGGGTAAGCTTGAAGATGAGTCGATAGACGTCTAAGACAGCGTGGGCAAGAAGTAGAGTCCAAAGCAGTACCAAATACCAAAGAGGTATAGTTACTGGTAGAGTTGAGCAGGTATGCAGGGAAGAAGCCAGAATGGTCACAAGGGGATGGTCCTTAAAGGAGTATCCCAGGGATGGAGAGTGCTGTAAACAAATGGACAGTCTGAAGACTGTCCCACTACTTTATTGAGCGCTTATATACTACAAGAGAACTGCTAAATAGGGAACAAGTCATAACCTTGTTATCAAGCACAATAGATGGATGAGTAAGAAGTTGGAGTATGCTTACTGAGCATGCTCAGTCATGCTCAGTAAGCTGCTGAGTAAGAAGGCTTCTCTTGATGAGTAAGAGCCTTTACTGTTCATGTGTTCACTGCTTTAGTACATGTGCGAAGCACCCAATTCATTTGCTGTTAGTTAGTTTAGGGCCAGTCATTGGAGGACTTGTAGTTTTGGTTCAGGGAATAGTTGCTTATAGGCCCCTTATATAGTTCTATTAGGGTCCTTAGAGTCGACCCTAATACTTCTATTAAGGTCCTTAGTATTGCCTTATAGTTCATTCTATAGTTATTAGTGTCAAGACTCACTGTTGAACTATCCAGTTCAAGAGCGAGGGATAAGCTCGAAGACGAGTCGATAGACGTCCAAGACCGCGTGAGCAAGGAGTAGAACCCAGAGGAGCAACAAGTACCAGAGAGGTATTGTTACTGTGAGAGTAGAACAATCACGCAGGGAAGAGGCCAGGATTGTCACAAGGGGATGGTCCTTAAAGGAGTATCCCAGGAATGGAGAGTGCCGTAAACAAATGGACAGTCTAAGGACTGTCCGCTACTTTATTGAGCGCTTATATACTACAAGAGAGTTGCTAAATAGGGAACAAGTCATAACCTTGTTATCAAGCACAATAGAGTGATGAGTAAGAAGTCGGAGGACGCTTACTGAGCATGCTCAGTCATGCTCAGTAAGCTGCTGAGTAAGAAGCTTCTCTTGATGAGTAAGAGCTTCCATTGTCCACGTGTTCACTGCTTTAGTACACGTGCAAGCACCTGATTCATTTCCTGTTAGTTAGTTTAGGGCCGGTCATTTGAGGACTTGTAGTTTGGTTATGGAATAGTGTTATCTTATAAGGCCCTTTATATAGTTCTATTAGGGTCCTTAGAGTCGACCCTAATACTTCTATTAAGGTCCTTAGTGTTGCCTTATAGTTCGTTCTATAGTTATTAGAGTTGGTCTAATAACGCGTTGTAGGGCTTTTGATACTAGGTTAGTACCTAATGTAGAGTTCCTAGGGTCGTTCCAAATGGTCCTTAGGAAGGCTCTAATACTGTCCTTAGTTGCTAGAAGGGTTGCCTTTAAGTGGGGCTTGCTGTATGTCGATTGTGCCGAGAATCGCTCGCGCAACAATGCGCGCGCGATATTGTGGACACCTCTACTCACCCCTTTTGCTCGTGTGAACAGGGTGGCATCGTAGAGGCTGGGTTTCCTCCTATAAGGGAGGGTCCTTCAAGGGTCCTCCCCGGGGAGTGGTTCATGACACGTACCATCTGTTCCGACCCTTGCCCACCTGCTCCTGAGTCCACACGGATCAGCAGTACGTGTCTTGACATTGTCAGCGACACCACCCCCAGTTGGTGACATGACCACTAGGTCAATATACAATGATTCTCTCTCTAACAGTGCATGTCAAGACACGTACTGCTGATCCGTGTGGACTCAGGAGCAGGTGGGCAAGGGTCGGAACAGATGGTATGCGGCGTAGGCGGCGTTGAACAAGAGGATGAGCCAAATGACTAAGATATACCAGATGGGGACTGGTACGTGTAACTGGAGGCAGAGGCGAAGGTTAGAAGCCAGTGCAGCGAGGGGGCTTTAAACAAGGCGGTCGTAGAAGAGTACCTTGGGGACGAGAGGAGTCTTTAAACTGAGCGGTCGCAGGGGAGTACCCAGGAAGAGGAGAGTATCACAAATGGACAGTCTGACGACTGCCATGCTTCATTGGGGCTTATATACAGTGTACAGGGTCGATTACAAAGCTCTGGGACTATTCTAGACTCTTTGGTACCATCCAATAGGACTACAGAGGCATAAACTTGCTTGTGTCAACTTTCAAGCTTACTGAGCGCATTACTGATCATTGTGGAGCGATGACATCATTATGATGTCACTGTGGAGCGCTTAGTGAGCCTATGAGGTCACTGTGGAGTCGCTCAGTCAGCCATGATGTCATTGGAGCCTTGATGACGTCAGATGATTTATGCAACAGTTTCTAAGAGTTTGTGCCACTGTTTCGGGTCCATGGTGGCTGAGTGGCCATGTGGCTGCCACGCGATGATTACCCGATTAGGAAACTGGTGCCTGGTCGTGTTACAGTGCCTTTGCAATAGCAATATCTTGTACCGCAGGAGGGATAGCCCAGAAAATGGAAGGGAGTCGGCAATGCAAAGTGAGAGAGGTTTTTCTTGAGTAAAATAGGACAATCTTCGGCCAGGACTTGGCCTTGGTTCGTAACAGTGCAAGTGCATGTCACATGACCCAAAGCCATGGCCTGAGCTGAGCCAGGCTGGGCCTGGCCTGACCCTTCCACTAGGGCCTGGCCCACTATTTTTCTGAGCCCGAGCTGCATCAAGCCAAGCCCAAGCCAGGGCTTTTGAGCCAAGCTGGGCCCTGCACATCACTATTAAGAACTGCTTTCAACTAGTCATCTTCCAGTTTTGGTTGAGACTGGTCTGAACTGGTCAAATGACTGCAAATGACTGTGTGTAACTGGTCACCTACTCACATGGGCAAACTGGCAGCCAGTCATGGTCATGGTCACCCCAAAATTGTGGGAAAAACTGGACTTGACTGGACTTTGAAGCACTACTCTGCTAGCATACTTGGGACTCAAACACTTTAAGCACAGTGTTTCTAATATGTTAAAATGGACAGGGTCAGAGTATTGTAACATGCTATGGAGTCTATTGGGCTTTATTGCTGGTGGCATGGATCCCAGGGTGGTACGTATAGCCTAATTATTGTTGGACTTCATCACATATGCAGGGTACTGAGAGCATATGACAGGAACTCTTCTGTGCATAGAACAGGCCTTGGAGGTGTTCCATTTGCATAAGAGTGCATTGATTGACCTTGGAGTGTGCAAGCACATCAGTATTCTGAAAATCCAACCCACTGCAGCATTACATCACAGGAATTAAGCATTTTGGCTCAGCTGATGGTTTCAACTTAGAATGCTCAGAATGCCTTCATATCAATTACACCAAGCATGCATTTAAGGCCTTTAATCACTATGATTACATTATACAAATGGCTTGGTAGATTCAACACTGGGATGCTATGTTTCTCAGTAAGCAATTCTTAGCATGGTCCCTCAAAACACCTTCCCTAGAGTCAGGACAATCTATAAACATGATGGCACCTTTCATAACCTATTTGATTGCCAAGAATCCACCCCACTACATCTCAACTCAGACTCTAGCAATAAAATACAGTGCCCTGAACTTTGTCAATACATTGCAGGCCTTCCTACAGAAAATAAATATACCTGATCAATTCACCACACTAAATATCAATGACCAGTTCAGTATCTACAAAGCAATTTATGTCCACTGGTCAGCAACAACATATTCAGACATAGAAATGTACCATGTTAATGCACTTTCTGAGCACCCTAACAGTGACCATGGACAAGGCTTAGGACCAAAATTTGACATATTTCTTATGACTGGAAGTGGAAATATTAGGCCTCAGACATCTAAGGGGTTTCAAGGTATATCTCATTAATATTTGCACAGAATCATCACCAATTATTGTAATTGAAGGGCTTTGCTTAGCTCAGGTCATTTTTCTTTTTCCAACTCCTCAAGCACCTAGGGACTTTCCCTCATCCATCTATTGGTTTTGTCTATTCACCAATGTGGATCCCACAACACATATGCATCAAGTTGTACTATCAACTAGAAACTGTCAGAACTCACTGTTGAACAATCCAGTTCAAGAGTGAGGTAGAAGCTCAGAGACAAGTTAATTGAGTTAGAGAACAAAGTTGGTAAAGTGTATGGTCTAAACAAGTAGCAAAAACCAGAGAGGCACTGTTACTGGCTGTGAGAGATGATCATAGAGAGAAAGGGCCAGGATGTACTAGATAGGGCAATCCTGAAGGAGTACCCTTGGATAACAGGAGTGCTGCAACCAAATGGACAGTCTGAAGACTGTCTACTACTTTATTAAGTGCTTATATACTACAAGGGAGCTATTAAATGGAGAACAAGTCATAACCTTATTATTAAGCACAATTGAAGATGAGTAAGGCATCAGGGATGCTTAGTGAGCATGCTCAGTCATGCTCAGTAAGCTGCTGAGTAAGGAGGCCCTAGACAATGAGTAAGGGCCTTTAGTGTCCATATGTTTGCTGTCTAGTGTGCATGCAAAGCATCTGATTCATTTGCTGTAAGCCAGTTTAGGACTGGTCTTTTTGAGACTTGGAGTATCTGACAGTGAGGAGGTATTCCTTTATAAGACCCCTTATAAGGTTCTATTAGGGTCCTTAGAGTCAACCCTAATATCAGTATTAAGGTCCCTAATGTTGTCTTATAGTTTGTTCTAAGGTTATCAGAGTAAGTCTAATAATGCATTCTAGGGCCTATAGTATCTTCATCAGCATCCAATATAAGGACCCTTAGGGTTCTCCTGAAGGGTTTTCAGAGGGCCTCCCTTTTGGCCATGTGAACAGGGTGGCACTATAGAGCCTAGGTTTCCTCTAATAGGGAAGGGTCCTTCAAGGGCCCTCTCTGGGAAATGGTTCACAACAGAAACCACATACCATATTCAGAGGTCATCAGTGTGAAACAAATATAGTGAGGTTGTGCCTTAATCCCACAATTTGGCTCAAACCAAGTTCCCTTGTTGTGGATAAGAGAAGGTCACAGTATGCAAGCCATCCTAAAGTATTATCTTGAAAGGCACCTAGATTAACATATATTTCAAATGTATGAGGAGAATGATGTAGTGGATTTCGCTCCACCAGAGGCCATGACATGTGGAGCACCTTTGTGGCGTGATGTGCTATGCCTCTTGGATCTGAAAGGACTGAAAATAAATTTTTGGAAAACCCCCCTTTGTGGGGGGACTTTACTCAATTGACAGATGGACTCAATCATGCAGCAGGCTTGGAAGCTGCAGATCATGCAAAGCAAAAGGCCAAAAACCCTAATGTCCTCCCCAATCATCTCACATCCTTAATTGCGAGCAAGAATGTCTCAAGGACACAGTGGAGCTCACAAGATGCAAGCTCAATGCCTTGGCTGAAGGCCATAGAGGTGAAGATTGTCTCATAAGTCTTGGTATCATCTTAGCAACCCATGATACACATTTACAAATAGCCTACACCAAAAAAATGTATTTAGAGAGGCTGGAATGAGCCAAATAACAAGAAGGGGGCACTCACGCATATCGCCTCCCTAAACAATGCTTCCTGCATGCCATCCCAACCCGCCATCCTGCATGCTGATTGCCATGCCCTCAGGCTTTCCCCCTCTTGTCCTTCTTCACAATGATGGATGAATAGTCCATGAATTAATGGAAACATAGATATGTTACATTGCATGCTTTTCTAGGACCAGTGTTCATGCATCTATTGATCAGTAAGATACATAGTGCAATATAAAAAACTAATTGTCTCCATAGGGCAATGTAATGAACCAATATTGTAACAAGCAGACTTCAAGCAGCACCTCCCCTGTACTCTTTTGAGATGCAAGCAGCTGCCAGTTTTCCCTATCTTCTCAAGGTAACATAGGTTTGAAAACCATCTGAGAACAATATAATAAATACATGTCTGGCTTGCCTTCCTCTTCAGGGATAGATATTCTTTAATTTTGGGAAGTGAGCTTCCTATACACCATCATGGATGAACACAGCCAATTCAGATGAGACAGATTAATCAGAGGAAATATTCTTATCAGCAAAAGAGACTGACACTTTGAAGTGCAACTAGATACACCCAATGTTGGTAGAGATAAATAATAAAAGTGAGGTTGGAGACGAGCCACCCACATTTGGAAGGTGTTGATGACAAAGAGTTTGTAAGCAATTTGTAAGCTTTTTCCTCTTCGTTTTACTTGCATGCGCATGTTCCCTTTGCATGCGTTCCTTTTTTTTTTTTGATGCGCATTTGTTTCTTCTTCTGCCATCCTTCTTCCTCTCTTCTCCTGTCCTTCCCACTATTCCTTACCCATGCTCTCACTTCAAGACTCCCACAAGCTTTTAAATTTGACTGGCTATCAAGCTGCTTTCCCACTCTCATCTTACATGTCACTGCAGAGGTGATGATGACGATGACACAGGCATGGCCACAGTGACCCCACGACAGCCACGAATCTTGAACATGGCCCATGAGCCACTGTGATGATCTGGCTGCTGTGATGGCGACGTGCCCATGGCCATGACAACAGCATGGCTCCACCTTCTTGCCATTCCCTGCACCTCCTTGCTGCAGTTGCGACAATGATGGCGACTCAGGCATGGCCATGGCACCATCACAATGGCCAGGAATCATCAGCATGGCCCATGGCCACTGTGATGATCTGGCTGCCATGATGGCAATGTGCCCATGTCCGTGATGACGGCACGTTTGCCCTGGCAAATTTTCTCTTTCTTCTCCCACCCTCTCATGTTCTTCTGCAGTTTGCTTTGCAAGTTCCTTTCAGCACAGGTGACCACTCCAGGCCAAGACAAGACCACAAGAACACCCAGTGACCATCAACACTCTTCATGCAATTGCCAATTGCTAATCCAGTGTGTGTTTCATGTTCCTTTCATTTTTTGATTCTTTCTTTCATTTCTATTGCACCTTTTTTTAACCTTTCTCACAATGACAGCATGACCAGCGCCACAGTGATGACACAGCCCTCAAGATGCTGAGGATTGGTCTACACGTGGGACATGTACATTTTTGCCCTGTCTTTTGTTCTTCTCTCTACCTCCTCAGCTCAACTTTGTGTCTTTCCCCGGCCCTGAAAACCATGCCGAGTTCACCCATCGTGCAAGGCGCATGTACGACATGGACACCTGGCCCAGCCCCCTCTTCTTGATGGGCAGTCGTGCGTGTGCCTCCTCCTCTCCCCACTGCTTCCTTCTCCCATGGACTCTATCATAGGGCTCAGGATGAGATCCGTTTCCCACATTCACGCGTTCATGAAAGTGAGTGCTTCCCTTTGTTTATGTGAGTTCATCTGCACTGTTGACCTCCCTTTTCCTGCAGAGAAAATGGTTTTCAAGCATGCCCCTTCTGTGTTCCTCCCTCTGCCCCTCTCCTGCCTTTCTCACTGCTCCCTCCCTCCATGCATGCCAGGCCAATTCTGACACACGAATCCCAGATGGCACACAACTATGCTTCTCGCATGCATGAAATTCTCACGTTCTTGTGCACTTGCTCACCCTCGTGCATTCATGTTCGTACCCCATGTGCACTTTTCTCTCACTTTCTCTCCTTCTTTCCCTCCTTCCTGCAAGACCAACAGCCAAGTATCCCATGCCAGATGGTTCTTCAAGCAAATTCAATCTGTGACAGGTCAATTCCCTCAAATGTGCCTTTTCCCGTGTGCACTTGCATTTTTTTCTCACGAATTTTTCTATTCCTCCTCTCTCACTTTCTCAACCTCCCATGCATCTCAATACCCTCTGTCCTGCTAGCGACCCCAAGGCAAGACCACAAGAGCACCCAATGGCCATGGAGGCAATTCTGTGCAATCATGAACCCTGTGCACTTTTTTTTTCTTTTTTCTTTTTTTTTTCATTCTAATCTGTTCTCAGCAACAGCACGATCAGGACTGCAGTGATGACACAGCCATCAAGATGCTGGCAAAGTGTGTTTGTGCATTTTCATTTTTTTCACTTTTCTATCTTTCCTCTCTTTTACTTTGCACAGTCCTAACTATGTCTTCCAGGTCTAGGTCATGTGGTGTGCATGTACACGGCCATTCACAGGCCCACAAAGGGCCATTCTCCCTGCTTTTAAATCCCTCAAATATCGCTGGCCTTTTTTTCCCTGCGCACACTTGCATTTATTGTTTTGACTTTCCACTTTGTTTTCTTACCTTTTCTTAGTTTTGGGTTTCTCTCTAATCCACTCCATATTTGAATACCTGACATCTTTTTCCCGTGTGCTCAATTTTCATGTGTTGAGTTAGGCATACTTTCTTTCTGTCCCACATGCGTAGTTTTTGCATGTCACAGTGACTAGGTGCATTATTCTGTTTTTGTGGGCTCTCTCATACTTTCCTCAAGTGCTTCAAGCTCCCTCCACATGCAATGATACAATCCCCACACCCAATACTCAGATGGCAAGGAGTGTGCAGTTTTCCCGTGTTAAGCTGCATGCGTGCGGTTTTCCTCTTTTTCTCTTTCAGTTTCATGCAAGGTGTCGTTGCAGAACAAGGTTAACAGCCCATTGTCTCATCCCACATGCTAGCAGTGTGTTCTTTTTCTCTTTTCTTCTGCCCCTTACCACAAAATGCGACAGCATCCAGGATGTACGACACAAATACTGCTGGCATCACAGTCAAGACCCATGAGGGCCATGAGCAGATCACTCAACAGCAAATTTTCATTTTCATTGCTTTCTCCCACATGCATGAGTTTCACACATCATGGTGAACAAGCACATGTGCAGTCATTCTCATGCATTGACCAGGTGCGTATTTCATCTTCATTTTCATGGTTTCTCATCCTATCTCTCCTCCCCTTTCCTCCATCACCCTTCCTCCAGATCATACCATGTTGGCCAACATCTACAACCTACGCCACAAGTAACCCATTGACACTACATGGGCACCAGAGAGAGGTGGGTGCAGACGGTGCAGACATTCAAGTTTCTGTGCATCAGCATCGATCCCTCCCACCCGTCCATGCAACTCAATCCATCTGGCAAGAAATGGGGGCTTTCTCACATGCGTGATCTTCACGCGTTAAGCTGTGTGCATGCATTTTTGTTTTTGTTTCTTTCATTTTCATATGAGATGTTGTTGCAAAACATGAGATCAACAAAGCCCATAGTCTCATCTGACATGGCAGCAGTGCGTCCTTTTTTTGTTTTTCATTTCGTCTCCCACCCTTACCACGAAATGCGATAGCACCCAAAGTGTCTCAGGGAAGTGGGACACGAGTACTGCTGGCATCACAATCAAGACTCCTGAAGACCAAATGCGATGGCACCCAGAATGTCTCTTGGCACATGTGCATGACACCGGTGCCTTTTTTTTATCTCTGCCCCTTTTCTACAAAATGCAACAACACTACTTACTTGCACCACAGTCAAGACAGCTGAGGTCAGTCTTCACCCAATAGCCAAGAAAATCCATGCAACCACAAACTCACGGTTTGCCAGGTCCATCTCAGCGAGGAGTGAGCTCACTCACTGCTCACCACACTGTATCGCATTTCCTTGTGTGTGCATGTTTCTTTTTCATTTTCTCTCATTTCTTCTTTCCTCTCCCTCTATGTGCTTGAGTCCAACCCCACACTCAAAATCCCATTGGCACACAACTGTGCTTCCCGCGTGCGTGATCTTGCATGATTCATTTTTTTGCATTTATTCTCCCATGCCATATCCATGCGGCAACCGTGCATGTGTGCGTGCCCTTGCCAGTTCCAGCTGGCTTTCTTTTACTGGTACGTGCGTGCATTTTTCCTTTTCTTTCCTCTATCTCACATCTCACATGCTTCTGACCAAAGACTGAAGGACGTGTGACCAGCCAATTCCCACAACCTGAACCCTGATGGCACATGATGGTTTCCCTCGCATAGTCACATTCTAGCCCAATTGCTTCTCTGCTTCACCATGTGGATGTAATGATTTCATAAGATATTTTTTATTTTCCATTGATAATAAATGAGTTTAATCTATATCCAGTTTAACTGGGCTGAGCTGTAGCACTATGGTTGGTTGTGTGATTAATATCAAGGACAGATACTGATTGGCAGTTGACTTGGCCATATAATGAATTGTGGTCTTTGATAGGATGATTGTAAGAGTTCTGTTATCAGTTGAGATTTAGTGGATTGATATCTCAAGGGCAAACAGTGAAGCATGTTGGGCTGGACCTAAAAAGGCCTGTGTTCACACATGGGCAATTCTATGTGAGGGTGTCAAGGGTGACTTCTATCTCCAACATAAAGGTGATTTGGGAGGAAGAGAAGAGGGAGGCCTGGACCAAAAATACAGTATATAGTGAAGTGTTACTGGAGTAGATATAATAGGATGTGTGTTCAGTATATATTGTTTGTTCTGCTTTACCACATAAAGATATATTTTTGAAGCTGCAACAAAGAATGGATCTCCTCTCTGTTTATGAAGCAAAAAAGATTATACATAGTGATTAGTTGATTACTTTCTGTTTAAGCAAGAAAGGGATTATGCAATGAGACTTTAAGCAAAAAAGGATCACACCCGAGCAATTACACGCAAGTGATGGCGGGGGTTCGGGGGTGCAGCCCCTGACAAGTTTTAATTTCATGCCTAAGGCATGGCTTGCAAGCTGCTACAAAGTGCCAGAGGATGGTTTGCGAGCTTGCTTGCAAGCCATGCTGTAGGCACAAAGTGCAGCTTGCAAGCCATGCCATAGGCATAAAATTACAACTTGTACTATAAATGCTGAAGTCTTTGCTTAAGAAAGACTAGCACCAGTTTCACCAATGGATGAGGGGGTGATTAGTAAGGTTTTCCCTTAGTACACATCAACAAAATCAATCATGTAGGATCTAGTCTTCACTGCTAGTCACTGGTCTCTTCCTATCATTTACAGCATAGCCTAGTTGCTAATGATTGCTGAGCAACTCACAGATCATCATCACATAAGCATTCCACAGGAAATGGACCATGCACCACAGTGATGTTTTCAAACCCCAACATTCTAGGTTCAACTGGCAACAGGCACACCCCAATGCTATGCATCCCCAGGATTTATTATCCCTAGAAAGGTTATATTATCATTATTCCTCAGACATTACAGTTCAAGGAATAGAGTTCAAACTGAGCTTTAAAACCAAGGACTGATAAGATATAAATTTGAAACTTTGTTGGTGTGCAACCCAATGCATGCCAAGTTCCTTAGTTCATACTCCTATCTGCTCACTCCTCACTTCACTCATTGTTTACTGCTCTACCCACCCTAAACCCACAGCTAGCAATTTCACTTGTTATTGAATGTAGTTGAACCTAGAGTGACAAAAGTGAATAATACATCTGGCCTAAATGATTCCAGCCATGCTCAGCTCATCAGATACATAGTTATCTGCAAATGCCTAGGTGAAAGAAAGAGGTGAGTATATAAGGCAAAGACTAAAGAAACAAAGCTTTCTTACATGCAGCCAACATTTTTATTAGTGACTGGCAATAGTAACAAACTCAAGCTCATCCATCCTCATCTTCTTCTTGATCTGGCCAGCATGTATGCTTTCTGGGACAGGGGTTGAAATTGGTGAAGCAATTCATCCATGTTGCCCTTTATATAGCTTTTAGCACTACAAAGTATATATCCCATTTTCTAACATAAGACTAACCCACTTATCTTATAGCATAGTGAATGCTCCACCCAATAGGTCAGTGCTAGACTGGCTTTCAACATACCTTATCAGTGCTGGTGGAGATTTTCATGGGCAATATAGGCATTATTATATGAACTGATCAATACTCTCCTTACCTGCATTTTTCCTGCTAACCAACAGTTCATGGTCAAACCTCAAGGCAAGATTCAGCCCCAGTACACCACTGATGCCACAGATTTAGAACATAAGGGCTTGGCTATAATATCCTTAGATTTGTACCATGGTGAGGTGCTTTCAAGAGATATGGGAGGTGGTGAGCAGAATGTGGGTATTCTTGACTTTATCATGGTCAAAGCTAGTCAATCCCTACACAAAGATCATTTTCTGGTCTTTGTAGAAGTAAAGCCCCATGATATCACAGAGGCAACCAGCTTGGGACAAGTAGCTTGGGTCTTTTCAAGACAGAATTACAATAGAATGTTTGTGAAGAAGGACAAGAGGGGGAAAGCCTGAGGGTGTGGCAATCAGCACACAGGATGGCAGGTTGAGATGGCATGTGGGAAGCATTGTTCAGGGAGGCGATACACACAAATGCCTGCATGTTATTTGGCTCGTTCCAGCCTCTCTAAATACATTTTTTGGTGTAGGCTATTCATAAATGTGTATCATGGGTTGCTAAGATGATACCAAGACTTGTGAGACAATCTTTGCCTCTACGGCCTTCAGCTGAGGCATCAAGCTTGCATCTCATGAGCTCCACTGTGTCCTTGAGACATTCTTGCTCACAATTAAGGATGTGAGATGATTGGGGAGGACATTAGGTTTTTTTTGGCCTTTTGCTTTGCATGATCTGTGGCTTCCAAGCCTGCTGCATGATCAAGTCCATCTGTCAATTGAGTAAAGTCCCCCCACAAAGGGGGGTTTTCCAAAAATTTGTTTTTGGTCCTTTCGGATCCAAGAGGCATAGCATGTCACACCACAAAGGTGCTCTGCACATCATGGCCTCTGGTGGAGCAAAATCCACCAAATGTTGTCCAATGTTTGGCCAACTTACAGTGAATGTTGACATGATAGAGGCAAAGAATTGTACTGATCATGTGTGTGTTAACATTTGCATTCTAGTAGGGCAAATTTGATAGGCAATTCTGATCTGATTCATGAACAGCTGCAAGAATATTCTTATACCTGCTAAAATTTTTGACTGTCCTCAGTCAAATATCTAAATATGAGTGTTTTGGACTTTGCATTGCTGATCTGAAGTCAACTGGGCAGACATGGGTGGGAGGCTAACATCTGGGTAGTGGTGGTGCATTCAGTGGCATTATCATGTGCTGAGTGTGCTTTGTGTAAGAGATGTGTTCAATACCCATAGGGACTTAAAAACATATAAGCATGTGCATATTACTGGATGCCCTTGGCACTTGAGGTACAAGTGATGATGAGACTGATGACAATTTAAAACATTTGAACCAAGACTCATACTTCAAGACCCTCTAGCATTCTGAAATGGGTTTTCTGAATCCTGCCATAGCTGACATATGGGCAGCAGTGAAATTATTGTCTCTCTTCCCCTTACATAGAAACCAGTCTTTTAAACACATTATGAAGGCAAAAATATCAGGAAGTGTGTGCTGCTGCCAGGTCTTTTATTGAACTTTTATAACCCATAGTGGTTGCTGGAAAGTCCTCCCTGCTTTCAGAAGCTTGTATAGACAGACTTCTCTTCCTATCCTAGTGAGTTATCATTTCATTTATTATCAGAAGCTTTATGTCCACACTTAGGCTCTCTATGAAAGTGACAACATAGGGCATATATAGGATAAACTTTTTGGTCCAAGCATAGTTAGATTGCAATTTTTCTTGCATTTTTCATTGCTTACTGTACCTTATAGGTTCTGTATGATTGCAGGCAATGTACATGTAGCATAGATATGGGTTATGAAGGGATCATATTGTATTATCATTGTTGGGTGACTTGATATGAAATAATATACTACATCCAAGTTATATCTGAGTGTCAAGAACTAGAGGGATCTGCAGTGCATATCTTGATGGTGCTAAGACCTGTCAAATGTCCAACTATAAAAACTAACAGTCAGTTATAATTTCCAATCAAGATCATATTGCTAACTCAGGTCAGCAGCTTCATTACTAAGATTTAAGGGTTGCAGAGTTGGTAAATAGCATGGTAGATGTTGCAATTTCTTAGCACTATCATTACTTCTTTCTGTATCTCTAATGACCACAGATTTGCACTAAAATCTGAGTAACAAGCAAAAGGATTTGGAAGTGATGTTGGAGGCACAAGATAGCAGTGAACAGCTAGGAGTACTTTTCTTCACTATCCCACATAACAAGGAATATTGTGTGATTCTCACAACCAAGGAATGAGCACTACTTGTGTCTTGAAAGAAAATGACACCAGGTCTCTCTGACATGCAATAAGTCATAAATTCAAGGCTGTAAATTGTCACCCTGTCCAGAAAGTTGGCTTCATCCTAAAATTTAACCAATTCACATTGCAGATTGCTTCTGTACTTGTTCATAGCATCATTAATGACATTATCCAGTGGTCTTAATCTTGATGTAGCTACCTTCAAGGATTCATCTATGTGGATGCCATCTCCCTATCCTAAAGTATCTTAGTTGAGTGTGAGTGTGTACCTCTTTTTTTACTGCCAAACAGATGTTCTCCAATTGCAATGCTATCTTTCTAGCACAAACATCGAATAGTTGGATGCATGGTCAACTTGGCAGAGAAGGCCACATAATTAGCAACATTCACATTGGTTCTTGGACTTGGACCAAAGCTCATAGGTCATGGTGGTCTTCTATGTCACATTCTTCACCCTTTCATCAATACATAAGTGATCTGAATTCCATTGTATGGACACACATATTAACAGTATTGGTTTAGGTAATCTTGAATTGACTTCATCCATAGATTCTTTCTTTTTCACCTTTTGGCTTGTCCAACTGTCCATCCTCACACAGTGGATGCCATAGTCTGCATCAGCAATGCAATACATTATATCTTCCATACAGCTATAGAAAAGAGCATTGTTATAGTTATTATGAACATGTACAGAGCAAAGTAATAAACCCACCATTGTACAAAAGAGACAAAGGGCAATCCACAAAAGGTAGCCTCAGAGCCAAAGAAAGGGATAGAGCAAATTTAGGAAGCCTCTCAAATACAATCAGGTGGCTTCTACAATGACATTTGTTGGCATGCTTGTAGAGATCATCCACAACATTGTAGGAAAGGGGTGAACAAACCTAGTGTCCCAGACTTTGAAGCAAAGGTGAAACAAGGCTGCAAAGTCCACCAAGGTGTGAGACCTAAACATTGTATCTGGTGTTAACAGAGACTAGGCCAGGTTGATGCACCTCAGCCAATGTGCAGAGACAAAACTTGGGATGAAGTCAAGCTGATAAAAACAAACAACAGAGAGGAAGAGGGCGCGAGAGAGGTAAGAGACCAGTACACATAAAAGGTCAAGGGCAGAGCCAGCAATCAGGAAGGGGCCACAACTGGGATAATGTAGCCACTGCTGTGAAAAAGGGAAAGAGACGGGAGGCAACATACCAAGACGGTCAATAACACAGATCGTTCTCTGGTAAGTTCCATCCACCACCTAATGTGTGAACTTGGTTACGAGGTTATCCGACTCTCCTCTGGGGTATTCGCGACGGTGGAGCAGAGGACGGAAAGACGCCATTTATCCTGTTGCAAGGCAGATTCGGAAATAAAGAGAAGTCTGCGGAATGGCATGTGCCGAAATTTCGTTCAAACACAACATGCGATGGGTACGAAGGTATAGGGTTACGAAAACATGCCGAAGCTGCGGTCAAATGAATTGCAGGACTTCGGGCTCGAGCGATGCGAGGATATTATTTATTGATAAGGGGGGAATTTGTTCGTCTTCGAAGTTCCGAACGAAAGCAGAAGACCGATCGAGGGGCTTAGGCAGAACAGGCATGCAGGAACACGACTGCGGACTCCAGCAGAATGTTCTGTTCTTCAAAATACGGCGTGGCCGATCGCCCGTGCGGCCACGCAGAGATCGCGTCGTGCCAACATATTGCGAATGTACGAGGCGAACCGTGATTGGGCCAGATGATATAGATGCTCAGAGACAGGGAGTCATGAGATGGAGAGCGTCTAAGTTGAAACGAGACAGTACGGACTTTGAAAGAAAATTCGGGCGAGCTATTGTGTTGAGCCAAAAACACACACCTTCTCTCCTCGCTCTTCGTAATGGCCCACTGACTGCGCTGCATCGCCCCTCCCCCCGAGATGCCTCTTTATGTCCATATTCTCATCTAGCTATTATACTCTACTGCGTAGCGGTCCCTTTCCATCAGGCTTTCCATCCAAACTTCCTCTCATCCATGTCTGACCACGGTCCCTCCTCACCCGTATGCCTTCCTTCAATGTGTAACGAGATTATAACTTAAAATCACGCAGCAAGCCGGTGCTCCCCTCAGTCTACTCTCTTTATCCATTGCAGCTTCCAATGCGAAACCTATTGAGGTGTCCCAGGATTCTGCCGTTGAGGTCGACGACTACCATTCATCGCGTGGGGCGAACAGCGAAACCGCCCATCACTTGCGCAACTCCAACCAAGGAGTGGCCGTCCATAATGGGACGAAACATCGTCGCCTCTCATCGACTGGGCAGGTGCGTCGGCGACTCAGCGACGCACGCGACGCCGCAAGCCGTCCATCGTGAATGAAAATCCCTCTCCTTTCATTCGCTCCCTACTGACATCCACCTCCAAGGCCCGTTGTCCTGCAGAGCGCAGCTACCGCTCTCGGTTCTCTCGCCTCACTATCCATATCCTCCTCGGTGCCGCCGCCAAGTCCAGACGGTCCCTCCATTCCCGTCGCGATTCCTGCGCTCAGTGCCCACGCTTTTGTTAGTAGATCCGTTCCCGTAGATGACGGGCTCAGCGTTTCCGGCACCCCACCTGAGTCAAAAGCCGGGGTGACGGGCGCGACTATAAGAAATGGGAAAAAACGAGGAACAACATTCACATGTGAAAGCTGCTCGAAGGTTCACCGCGCTGTGTCCTGGTTGACAAAGCTGACATCATCTCGTTATAGGTATATCGACATCCGTCGTGCTTGATCAAGCACCGGTGGGAGCACACGCCACACTGGCGAGAAGCGTCCAAATTTTTACTGAGCAAACACCAGCAGGTGCAGCTCATGGAGGTGAGTACCATCGCCGGACGTCTGTCATTCGTGTTGCTATGACCATGGCATCGTCTTTCTGTCTGCACCATCCCTTCCTATGACCTCCCACAAGTTGGCATGTTGCTGACGCGATGTTAACCCTCACGTGCAGGCGGCAGCGATTCTTTCACATCTGACGCCATCCGCGTCTGGTGGTTCGTCCCTCCCAGACGATCGCTCGCTCTGGCCGTCCTTCCTCTCCGGTGGCGCATTGCCGCCCCCACTTCCTGCCAGCGAGTCCGTCGCCGAGACGACATCATATCCAACTTCGAGCTCGGTGCCATCAGGACCTCGAATCCATGACTATCCGCTGCCCAGTACGAGCGTCAGTGGAATCACTCGACTTCGGCCAGGGATCATCGCGGTGTCAACGGAGCGGGTCTCTTACGGCCCGTCAGAGAGCGGAGTCGCACAAAGCTACACGACAGGCTATGGCTCATCGTTTGCGAGTTCATATCAATCGTCATCTGCTGGGGTCATCGTTCCTCATACACGGGCATCTGAGAGTTCGGACATGTGGTCGCGCTCTCTTTCGTTGTCTCACTCGGGATCGAGCGATGAAAGCGAATTTGTGGAAGTCGAAGCTGAGACAACAACAGGGAGATTCGGCGTGCGCAGGCCACATATCGATGTGGAAGACGATGTGGGTTTCAAAGAGGAGGAAGAGGAAGAAGGTGGGTGGGACGGGATGGAGATGGAGATGGAGCTGTAGAGAATCAGGGTTCTGCTCGTCTCTAGTGATGTCTGATCTGTACGTTATAGTTCTTTTTACCGTGTTATGTTTCGTCGCCCACCTGCTGCTACTGGCCGGTCTCGTACTTTTCGTTTATAACCAAAGAAACATCATTTTTGCATGTATTTACACGCATCAACGATCATTGTATTTCTTTGTTTGAGCGTCTGTGCTGCCAGGGTTTTTGCCGCTGGCTGGCCAAGGGAAGGGGTTCGGACTCCTCGCCTCGCTGGTTGGCCAAGCAACCCAATTCTTCGACCTCTGCGGCTGACACCGTCCTTTTCATTGATCTCTCCCACTCCGCATCGCATCACATCCAGCCCATCCCACTTCCCCATGGACGGTGTCTTTCCTCACCTAGTCAATTCCGACTCCCCGCCGTCGAGACAGAACATTTTGACCTCCTTCTTGCGCGGCCGTCCACGAGGCACTTCCCAATCCCAGCATCCCTCGCCCGTGCTCGACAGAGACTCTCCTCCTCCACCCTTCCCCCCACCTCACTTATTCGCTTCTCCCCCTTCTCCCGGCCCTACGCCCAACAGACGTCGATCCACGGCCCCCCAAGCCCTACAGCCTTCGGTTTCCCACACCCTCCCTATCTCCTCGGGCATCACCCAGATCCTGCGCCGACGACGCTCCGGCGGTGCGCTCGCATCCATCATTACCCCACAGGTGCCCGCCGTCGTGGCAAACACCACCCCGCAACCGTCCAGCATGCCAGCGCTCTCCAACGTGCCTCCTCCCCCGATCTCGACCGGCGCGCCGCACCGCATCCGCCTCGTGCCACACCTCGACAGTCGCCGCTCCCTCCGCTTCGACCCCATCGCCCGCGACGTCGTCGAGGGCGACTCCGCGCTGCGCATCGGCAGGTTCACAGAGCGCTCCGGGATGGGCGTGTCCCAGGCCAACGCCCTCAACTCGAACAAGCTCGCCTTCAAATCGAAGGTCGTCTCCCGCGCCCACGCCGAGATCTGGTGCGAATCCGGCGGCAAATTCTTCATCAAAGATACCAAGAGCAGCTCCGGCACGTTCCTCAATCACGTCCGCCTTTCGCCCGCCAACCAGGACTCGCGCCCGTTCGAGCTCAAGGACGGCGACACCCTCCAGCTCGGCGTCGACTATCAGGGCGGGACGGAAGACATTTACAAGTGCGTCCGCATCCGTGTTGAGATCGGTCGCGAGTGGCAGGCTTGCGCGAATGTATTCAAGTGCGTGACTTTTTCTGGACTAGCTGCGATTGATTGCCTCAGCGGGGGCGTTTTTCGGTTCAGCACAACCGCACTGCGCCAGCTCAGATCGCTGGCAGCTTTAAACGCCCCTACGGCGCCCAAGCCTACGGACAAGAAGCCCGTGCCCAAGTCCGGTTTTTCCGACTGTTGCATCTGTAAGTCCCGTTCAATGCGCTTCCATTAATTCCGGTGATAGATCTTTTTTTTTTTTTTTTAAATTGCAGGCCTATTTTCCGTAACAATTCGACAAGCACTGTTCATCGCGCCATGCTCGCACGCCTTCCATTACAAGTGTATTCGGCCGCTGCTCGAAACGCATCACCCAGCGTTCCTATGTCCACTCTGCCGCACGTTTGCGAATCTTGAGGAAGACGTCGAGATTGACGTCGCTTCGATCGACCTTGAGGACGAGGCAGCCGAAGAAGCTCTGGTTCCCGTCGCTGCACCGGAGGAGGCCGAGATAATGATGCTGTCTCCGAATATAGCCCGAGAACGCGACGGTGCTGAGACGGAGGTCGAGCCTGAGGCGGGCATAAGCGGCAACCTGCGACGGATTCCTGTGCCCCCGAGTATCATCGACCTTGCAGAGGAGAGCGACGATGACAGAGACGCCGAAATGGCGGACGCCTCTCACCACGACGATGAGCCGCCCCTACCACCTCTCCCTGAGGGCGAGAACTTGCTGCCTCCCCCTCCTCCCGAGCGTGAAATTCCTGGAGCACGCAGTGCGTCTGTCTCAGACGCCGAGGATGCGAGCGGAGAGAGCGCCCATGAGGTCGATGAGGCGGATCGGGCGGCGAAGCGGAAGCGATAAAAAGGAAAGCGTTATTCGGCCAAGCGTGATGTTGCCACGGTCGTATTGAATGCGCGTCCAGGTAACAACTGTACAAAGCAAACATCATCTATCTGGGCTGATCCTGCGAATTTCTTTTTCTCCCTTGGAATGTTTTACAGTAGTCTGTAGCAACCTCACATTATCTCTCTTGTGCCTTTCTTCCATTTAACCTATGTGAATGATACTAATCGGATTGGTCATGGTCACGATATACATCCTTATCTCCCGCAGCACGCATGGAGGTGCCAACGACGTGGCATATCTTGAACACAAGAACGGTGAGCATGTACATACAACGATATGACTATCTTGCGCCATCTTCGCGTCTAATGGTGGAAAGAGGGACTCCTAGATGTTCGCCCATGAAGCCGATAGTCGATAGACAAAAACTTTCCGAAGCGGGTGCCAGCCAGCGAGCCCGATGAGGCAATATACATGGGGGTGCAAGAGACAACGCCAGGCATTGGCCGATAAAATGAGATCCCAGTTCAATAGATATGACCTGACGGCGATCAGGCAGACGAGCGGCCAATTGAAAAATGAACGCAGAACAGCGCTTCGAGGAAGCACACACACCCTACGCCAGATCAAAGGGGGATAGAAGTTCACCACCAGCACCAGAAAGGTTGCGTTTTTTTTTTTTGAGTGATCGACCTCTGCATTTTTCACTATCCGTCAAAGGCTCGGAGAGCGGTCGAAGCTCGGGGACCTGAGTTGGTTCTTTTTATGTGCGGCGCGGCTGGCTGCTAAACGATGCGCAAGCCTGCGATGACATTTTGTACGTAGCGATAAGGTGTCGTGCGCTCACGATAGGGATTTGCGTTTTTGTTTTTTTTTTTTGCAAAGCGACGACGAGGGAGAGACGTTTTCGTTTTCGTTTTCGTCCAAGTCCGTTCTCGCCTTTCCACTTTCGAACGACGGCATCAAACCGTCGTGGTCGTGGATTGCGGGTTGTGGTGTGCCGGCGGGATTAACTCGATCGGTTGTGGTTGGGCATTTCGCACGCAAAAAGAGCTCTGAGGAACAACAGGACCATCGACTCGTTTACGGTGCTGTAGAGGGCTTTTCTGGCTAGCTAGCCCCGTCATATTCCCCTCGTGTGCTGCAGTGCATCATTGTTTAGGCCATAGCAGCCACCCACCGGTCCCCCGCACCGATCTTGCTAGTGGAACAGCAGTAGTGTATCATTCGGATCGAACTTGGTCATCGCGTCGGAAAGAGAAATGCTTCGGTTTTTTATAGCAATTCGAAAGGAAAACGAGGGGTCCCGGTTAGAGGGGTTCGACAGGGGGATTCGACGATTGGCACCCCCTCGCCAACTCGGAAAAGGTACCCGTGGTCGCGTGCCATGCATGCTCAACTCAGGGACCAGACATAGTCAAAAACAGTGAAACACTAAGACAACAACTATCTGACGGCCTTCCCAAAGATGCGTGCACTGTGAGCGGATGCAAAGCCCGAGGGATCCTTTGTCCTATGTTATCGACGGATCGATGAAATCTCCGGAGCCTTGGAGGACATGAGCGCATCGCCGCGCATCAACAATTACAGTACCGTCCCGCGCGCGTTGAGATCTTTCTTTCTTTCCCGTCCGCATAACTCATCCTTGGGGTTTTTGAACGGTGACCGTGCTGCGTACTGTCGGACGGTCCCATTAGCGAACAGATGTGTTTGGTTGGTGGTCGTGAATCCCGTACAGTGGTGGGCCCTTGTTGTCAGGGTCCGGCGTGATATTAATATGCCATACCGCGCCCAGCGCCCAGCATTTGACGCCTTGGGACTTGGTTTTAGTTCTCTTTGTTTCTCAACACCACATTCTATACACTCGTTCTCTCTTTACTGCAATACCCCATGGAGTCCGCTACGGATCACCCTGACTTTCCCGACCCCTTCAGGCGTGAACGGTCGTTAAGTAAGACCTTCTTACATGCGATTTTGGCCACCGCACTCTTTCGGTGCTGGCACATCCTTCTCTTCTTCGCCGCCTGGTCCACCATCATCTCCGTCATCAGCCATACAACGAAAAACTTGTCCTTCCCGCCCACATTGCTCACCGTGTTCGTCTGGGTTCTCTTTCTCGTCATGACATTGTCTCATTGAGTGACTTGCAGCCTCGGTACCGTCCTCGGTTTCGTAATCTCGTATAGGACAACGTCAAGCTTCGAGAGATACAATGAGGGTCGGCGATATTGGTCCCAAATCATATTTTCTGCGCGGACCATGGCCAGGTTGATTTGGCTCCATGTCCCGGGTACGTATTCTCTTCGATACGCCTGAGATTCCGTCCGAGCTTGCACAGAAACGATGGATATGGGTCCTGGCTTGTCTGCAGAGGAGACTGAAATCCGCGTGCTCCTTGAGAAGAAGACCGTTCTCAATTTGATAGACGCATTTTGCGTGGCGGTCAAGCACTACCTGCGTGGTGAAGAAGGTATGTCGTGTCTTTATCCGAACGGGGGCCCCCCACCCCCACAGCGTTGTGTTTGATTCCACCTCAATACAGACATCACCTACGTGGATTTATATCACAAAACCAAATACCTTCCATCTTACGCGCTGCCCATGGGTATCCCATCCTTTTCCAACATTGCGGGTTCCGGAAAGTCTTCCTTGTCCCACGAGCAGTCTCTCCATCGCCGTCCTTCTGTCAACGACCAGGGGCGTGATCTCGCTAGTCCAGCCCCCGAGAGACCTTCCGTCACCGAGTCACACACTGGCTCTAATCTTCCACTTCCGGCCACTACTCCCGGGGCGGTAGGACCAAAATCCGAAAAAGTCGAATATCTTGATGCTTCGAAGCCACCCCGGCCGTCCAACGGAACAGTTCGGAGTGGCGCGTCTCTGGCCGACCTCGACTCCATCTTACGCCCAGCACGTACCCCTCCTCGATATTCTCTGCTTGACTTTTTCCCTTTCTCTCTTATGGTACACTACCTCCGGGGCCACGGCAAGAAGGTGGGCGGCAAGAAGGAAGCCCTTAAACAAGCGCAGCTGCGCCACCACGCGGCCACCCATAACATACCTCTTGAAATTTCGCTCTATCTAGTGCGTTTTCCAGCTTGATGCCGCAGAGCTCATCCTTTCTCAACAACATCACAGAGCTCTTATATTGCTACTCTTCAAAATCGCAAAGCTCTCGATCCGCCCACCACCAGTATGTCCCTTGTCTGACATGCGTTTGTTGATCTTCACGTCCGAGTCGCCCAGATGGCTTATTGACCGCCTTGAATCAACTGGTCGACGCCTTGACTGGACTCGAAAGGATTCTGACCACACCCATTCCCTACTCGTAGGTGTCCGTCCGCCCACCGAACAGCGCATAGTGACCGCTGCTCTTAGATATTCAATTCATCTTTGGACCGTAACAACGATTTACTGCTTTTTCTTGGTACACCGACCTTTGTTTACGTCCGCCTCGTTTGTTTACTGATGTGCGCACCTAGCCCTTCCAGCTTTGGTCAACCCTCAAGTATATCACCATCCCTGGGACCATCGTTGCGGTACGTGCGCCCTCTTAACGAAGGAGCCTCCGTTGTCCGTTGCGGCTGATAGATAGTCCTTTTAAGAGCTTTATTTTCTTCGGCTTCCTGGTTGCCGGCGAGGAAATTGAAAGTGAGTAGCGTGCTTGCTGCCTCGTGTAAAACCTTCTGACCCCGCACCCTCCGCCTAGACCCATTCGGTACGAGAACACTCACATAAAACCTCTGGCCTTGTGTTGATCAAATTTGTCCATCGACAGGCTATGACAAGAATGACTTGGTGTGTACTCTTACCTCTTTCGATCTCACGCGGGTAACTGATGTGCGTTTAGGACCTGGATCACTTCACAAACGGAATTGTCCGTGCGTGGCTCTTTTTGTCTGTGTTCTTTCGACACGATTGCTTACGGCCACGTGTAGGCAAAGAGCTTGCAGCGATCTCGGCGATTCCGACCCCAAATCCCAAGGACTGGGTCTTCTCACCGTCCAATAACCGCATCTTTACTGCCAATGAGCATTCTGGTGATCGGGTCACCCCTCAGGAGTGGGTGAGCAGGGGCGTGGTCAGCGTGCGGGCTGCGTTGACCACCTCTCGTTGAATTGAATCTATTCCGCCTGTATTCCGTCTGGTTTCCACGATTTGTGTTCTTTGAGTCAGCAGTTGGATACTCATACCAGAAAAGGAAGTTTTGTCGTATTCAGGCAGTTGTCGAGTTATCGCAGAGAGTTACATTTCAATCAGCTCTTTATGAAGTATCAGACAAAAAAAAACTATTTCTATTGTGTGCAGAGGGAACAACATTATCGTCGGGTCCTCTCCATCCATGCTGTGGAGAGGTCAGAAAGGAGGGCGATAATATTTTTTCAGGGTAACCACTTATCCTATTCGTTGATCACGTGAATGGTCCAAATGAAGTTTGACTCGATCGACCCGAATTCGTCGATTGAATGATCAGGACGTCTTGTCGTTCCAGACACCTTTTTCCAACACATCTCGTCCACTCTCGCAGATTCAAGGCCGACATGGCCAACATCCACGTCAACAAGAATGTCCATCCATTCGACAAGACGCGTTTCGAAGCTCTCCTCAACCGCAGGTTCTTCTATGCGCCAGCTTTCGAAATATACGGGGGTGCGTGCAAACACGCGTTGTCCTCCTGCCAGCCTTTATATTGATCTCTCCGCTAGGGGTCGCCGGTCTATACGACTATGGTCCTCCCGGTTCCTCGCTCCAGGCGAACATCATTTCGGAATGGCGCAAGCACTTCATAGTGGAGGACCACATGCTCGAGATCGACTCCACCATCATGACGCCCGCGCCGGTGTTCGAGACGTCGGGTCACGTTGCCCGATTCGCGGACTGGATGGTCAAGGATACGAAGACCGGTGACGTCGTGCGCGCAGATCACTTGGTCAAGGGCGTCCTCGAGGCTCGCCTCGCGGGCGACAAGGAGGCGCGGGGCTTGGTCGCCCAGCCGCAAAAAGACGACGAGAAGAAGAAAAATAAAAGGGCGGCCAAGGCAGCGACCGCCGCGGCTCAGCTGCTATCAGACGATGCCGCGAGGGGGTACGAGGCCATCCTGGCCCAGGTGCGCTGACGTTTCTCCGTTCCGGTGCATTCCGTCACCAGGCGCTTTCTTGCTTCCATACAGTTGGATAATTATTCTGGACCTGAGCTAGGCGAACTATGTCGCAAGCATGACATACGGAACCCAGACACGGACAACGAAGTCACCGAACCCCAACAGTTTAACCTCATGTTCACGAGCAGCATCGGGCCGACTGGCCAACACCCCGGGTGAGGTGCCCACCTGACCGTTCCATGGCCCAGCGACTGATGATGCTTCCCCGCGCTTCGCCCAGCTACTTACGCCCGGAAACGGCACAGGGTCACTTTCTAAACTTCTCCCGTCTTCTAGAGTTCAACAACGGGCGCGTTCCATTCGCTTCTGCGCAAATCGGACGCTCTTTCCGCAATGAGATATCCCCTCGCGCGGGTCTACTTCGCGTGCGCGAATTCACGATGGCGGAGATAGAACATTACGTCGATCCTGAGGACAAGAGACATGAACGCTTCCATGAAGTACGCGACTTCGCTGTCGATCTTCTCGACAGAAACGTGCAAGCGAGTGGCAGCACGCAAACGAGGAAGATCAAAGTGGGCGAAGCCGTCGCAGATGGGATCATAGCCAACGAAACGCTCGGCTATTTTGTGGCACGGATCCACCAGTTTTTGGTCAAGATTGGCGTCGACCCCACTCGCCTGCGTTTCCGTCAGCACATGGCCAACGAGATGGCACACTATGCGACGGACTGTTGGGACGCCGAGATCCAAAACTCGTACGGATGGACCGAATGCGTCGGTTGTGCGGACCGCGCTGCCTACGACCTGACCGTGCACTCGAATAAGACCGGACACCCGTTGATCGTGCGCCAAGCGCTCAAAGAGCCCATCGTTACGGAACGTCTCGTTGCCGAATTTAATAAGAAAGTCCTTGGAAAGACCTTCGGTAAGGACGCCGGGTGGATCCAGAACACTTTTGCAGAACTGGACGAGTCGCGCCTGCTCGAAATTCAAATACAGCTCGCCAAAGGGTGCGTGGTTCGAGGGAGCACCGCACTTCCGCCACTTACGGATGAGTTTAGATCCACCCTCGTCACCACCCCCGATGGGAGGGACCTGACTCTGACGCCCGAAATTGTCACCATCGAACGTAAGACGTTCAAACAGTCCAGTGCGTTGATTTTTCCGGACGCCAAGTGGGCCGGCTAATGAAGTGGCTGTCCCCCTTCCTCCCCCAGTTCGCGAATTCACCCCCAACGTCATCGAACCCTCCTTTGGCTTGGGTCGAATCCTATATGTTCTCCTGGAGCACAACTTTTGGGCACGCGAGCAGGACATCGAACGTGGGGTGAGTATCTCCCTCAACTTTTTGAAAACAGGGTTGACGTCTGTCGTTTATGTTTGTGGTAGGTGCTTTCATTGCCCCCGGTGGTCGCGCCTACTAAAGTGCTCATCGTACCACTGAGTGCGAAAGAAGAGTTCGATCCTCTCATCCAAGAAGTTTGTACGTCATTTAGGCGTGGATTTAGACGTGGTGGTTCTCACCGTTTGGCCAGCGTCGAAGCTGCGCAAGGCCGGCATTTTCTCACGGGTGGATGACTCAAACACGTCGATAGGAAAGCGGTACGCACGTAACGACGAACTCGGGACGCCTTTCGGCCTGACGCTGGATTTTGCCTGTGAGTCCGGCCCTGATGACGAGTCGGGAAAGTGAACTGACGTGACGGGTCGGCGCACAGCGGTCCAGAACCGGACGATG
Source organism: Russula earlei (assembly GCA_025769875.1). Lineage (NCBI taxonomy): Eukaryota > Fungi > Basidiomycota > Agaricomycetes > Russulales > Russulaceae > Russula > Russula earlei. Next base: position 96,991 of record JAGFNK010000014.1, read on the forward strand.
ACACTACGGTAAGTGAACCCGTGGAGGCCGGTCGGACGAGTCGGATGGTGTCTCATCGCAACTAGGGAACGCGACACGACCGGACAATTGATCGGCGGCATTGATGAGGTCATCACTGTGCTCATCGACCTCGTCAACGGTACCACTGATTGGACGGAAGCGTGCAAACTGCTCCCCGCTTATGACGGCATTCAGGCCATTGATTAAAGCGAAGAGGATGGGGACGCGCCCGATATGGCACTTTTGGGGTGGACGAGCGTAATTGCGGACAAATAGAGAAGGTATTATGAAAAACGTATGGTTGTGTGTGAAAGAGGGAATGCCGGTCGTGTCTCGTGGTGAGGTCAAATGATCAGACAGGAACCAGAGCGAAGCGAAAGGGGGTCTCTTTGCATGCGCGGTGTGAACGAACCAGACGTCTGATTTGCCACCTGGTGAGTGGCTTCCGGGCATGGCGAGAAAAGGTGGCGGCGGATGGCGCGCGAAGGGATGTGTTGTTAATTTCCCCATTCCCCACGTTGTTTGCGGGATGTGACCTTCTCCTATCTATGGGAAACATTTTCATTTTGGCGTGCCCCGCAAGGGTGAGGCGAGAGACAAGATCCCCACCCCACATTGGAATGGCGTGGGTGGGAGAGTGTTTGCGATTGCGATCTCTCCTTATTACCAACGGAAGGTTAAATGACTCTGTATGACGCGCACGTGTTGAATCCATCTCCCGTAGGAGCCAATCAATCATGACGGTAGAGATGAGCCGCAAAGCCATCTGACCCCATCTCCCCATCACCCATCATCAATTCAAACTGATAATCTAGACGCGCCCCGAGATCCTCGGGAAGCCGAAAGCGAATGTATGACGAGGCTGTGGCCTGACATCGACGTTAATGACGGGAGGACGGGATGGTCAGGAAGGCCCGCCCCTCAAACATGATGATGAAAGAATCGGTTTGAAATTTTGAGGGGGTGGCGAGGATCAGGTCAGGCCAGGCCAGACCCGCAATCGGACACCACCAAAAAGGGCGAGGTGACGCGCAGGGTCGGAGCTCCAAGAAGAGCAACGCTCAAAGGCGTTCCGGAACGATTTTTTATTTTTATTTATTGGGACTTTGGGGATTGGGGGGGGGGGGGGGGGAACGTTCGGGCTGTTGGTTGGTCATGTGGGCGCTTGGATGCGAGCGGCGTCGTGCGACAAAACAAGCGTTTGGGCAAAGCGCAACGTTCGTTGATGGGATGGGTTTGATGGGCGCAAGCCTAGGCCCCATCATGGCATGGGATGACGCTGAACGCGAAAACACGCAACCCACCCTACTCCTACCACACCCCTCTCTCCTCCCCTCTCCCCCTTTCACTCTCACTCTCCTACCCCCTCTCGTGTTTTTTTTTTTTTTTTGCGGCCAGATGGGATCTGCCAATGCGCCGGAAAGGAAAGGTTGTGGTGGCTTGACTTGATTTTGGTTTTTCCGGTCTCGGCCGGCCGCAAATTGCTGGCGCCGCCCCCCTACCCACTCAGGCGTAATGGACAAGCAACGCGTGGCATAGGCGGAGCGCTGGCCATTTAGCACCTGAACGATGCAAGTGTCTTTCGGAGTGTTCCGAAAAAAACCTAACAGTAGTGTCGGAGAAATTGCGTGACCTTACCTTGGCTGACAGCGCACCGAGACCAATGACAGATGGTGGAGATGGTGTGAAGCTTTTTTTTTTTTTAAAAAAAGGCCCGGTCATATAATTCGCACGCGTTGCGAAGATGAATTGTTCCAGTGGAGACAAGACATTGACATGGTGAGAGGGAAGGACAGAGGAGTGCCGTATTGAGGCCGAGCCGAATCACGGAATAGTAAGACATGATACCGAATGCACCACGACGGGCCACCCATCCGGGATGACATTTTATACGATGCGTGCGTCGCCATTTCGGGGCAGGCGGTGATCTATATTGTTCGGAAGTTTGTCTGTTTGATTTCTCAGGATGAGGAGCGACGCCCAGCGCTGTACGTACGGAAAGAGAAGGAAGGCGAGATATGACGCCAAAAAAAACAAAAAGAAGGGGCATTACCCGGGGGATGAATAACGAACCGATGGAAGGTTGGTCACGAGGGCGGACGAGGAGGGTTTGAAATGAGAATGTGCAAGGTCGGGGTGAAGGATATGTACGTCAAACATCGAATGGATCTATGACCGGTGGTCGATGACGGGAAAACGGGGATGACGAAATGGATTGAAGATCGTGAATAATAAAATGTAAAAATAAAGAGAGGAGAGGAGAGAGGATTGAGAGATCGAGAAATGAGGGAGATCGGAGGGTTGAGCGTGGATCAAAGAGGTCTACATAGCCACGATGGGCTGGACTCGGGGAGGTCCCTAGACACTGGCTCAAGCGTTGGCTAGAACTACCGGGCAGGGTGGAGCTGTGGTGGGGGGAGGAACGGAGGGGCTTTCACCCCCTCGGTAGGAAGATTAGAACCCTTATCTTGATTTTGAATCTGCCCTGAGCGGGGCCAGTGCAGTTAGGAAGGAGCGGCGCAAGCGGGCAAGGAAGGAGGTGCAGCGGCAGCGGCAGATTATTGGATGCAATATCCTATCTCTCTCTCCTCTCCTGGCAGGGAGACACGCGTCTGCATTCTTGCGCAAGGAAGGGTTCCCATTGGACAATTTGACCGATTGGACGTTTCCGACCTGAGATCTCGAGCGAGATGGTCACCAAGCCAGACTGTCGTGTCCCCTCTCCTGCGGATGCGATCTCATCTCGCTATGGCCACCACCCTATAAAGCCTATTCCTCTTCCACCTTGCCGCTCACCACCCATCCCCGCCTCTTTCCCGTCCACATCTCAATCTTCCCTCTCCACCCTCCACTTTCTCTCTCTCTCTCTCTCTCTCTCTGTATTTTTATACTATCTCGCTCTACCTCTCCATCTCCACTCACCATGCCCGACGCGTCCAAGCCCATCCAGAAGGGTGCTCCTTCTCCCTCCCATCTCGTCTCCCTCCCCAGTCTATCCAACTCGCTCTCCTCACTACCGCAAGCCAAGAGCCTTGCACACGTCGCGGTCTACACCTCATCGATGTCCGGGCAACACGCCGCGGAGAGTGAAGCCAAGGTACCGTTCTCTCACCCCTGCCCCTGCCCATCTCCCGCGCTAACCGAATTTCCCGCCTTCTTAGCTAAAAAAGGCATTGTCTAACAATGTCGGGGCGGCGCAAACGCTCGCGTACGCGACTTCCGTGAGTCGTGCACGCCGTCCTTCCGACTGCGCCAGAGCATTCCAAACTGAGAACTACATGCAGCCCGCGAATCAACCTCACAATCACGCCTCGCAGGCCATCATGATGAAGAGACCGGTAGGCCCCTTCTGTTCACATCCGCGACAGATGTCAGGGACGCTCATCATCAACCCGCCTTACCTTTTATAGGTTCGAACAAAATTGCAGGCCTGATGGGCCACACAACCACCAAACACTAGATTTCTGCTCCTGCTCTCGGGACTTTGGGTTGTCGCATACTGGTTTAATATTTTGTTTTGTTTTTCCTCGTATATCGTTTGCTTGCATGCATATCCTCATAGACGGGTGTTACTGGAGTATCCCCAATTTATCGCATTCCCTCTTATCTCCCTCGGCATTACATCCCCCCCCCCCCCCCCCCCCCCCCACCCTCCCGACGCACATTGTCGATACCACCACACATCAATACTCTTTTGTGCTACCTACAATCATCCGGGCTCGCTTTACAGTGCTATCCGCAGTTGCTTGGTATTATCCGCGGTTCTATACAGGTTTATACTGCGCTGATGTGCCTTGCGAACTTATTTTTACATAAAAAAAAATCATAAAGTTTGATTGCATTCTCGTGCCGAAGCCCGCGTCGCTTCTCCGTAGACGTTGAAATGCGCCTACAACCATCATGTTCTGCCGTTGAGACCGGCAGTCCCCGCAGCGAGTCACTGCGTCGTGGTGACTCACCATGATGATTGTGTTTCGTTTCACCCACAGGGGCTGTCCGGACACAATATGGGATGCGCGTGCCTTTTCATAATAATGTTGGTATGTTTTATCAGACGTCTTGGTGTTTCTGGATTCATTTTTTTGGCGTCACCGTCGATAAGCGTGGGCCGCGCAGAATAAAGAGAGCACCGTGCCGTCCTCTCGGCATCTTTTGTCCATCTGGCGTCTCAACGAATGTTTCCCATTTTTCTATCTATCATACACGAGGCAATCGCGCGTCCCCCATCGGGACATCAGATTGCCAATTCATCCCTGCACCAAAGAAACATTTATCTATTACACGGCAGACCCACCTTTCATCATTAATAATGTCGGTGATGATAGAGCGTGTGCGCTACGTCCTCGCTCGTTCGCGTTGGGGAGGGAGAGATAAGACGTCCAGCCCGGATCGTGATGCGGATCTGCGTGTCCAGTGTGCGGCAACTCGCCATGGGGCCGAGTGTGATGCGTGCACGTTCGCCGCCGCCTGCCAGGTGAGATGATTCTCGCGGTCCCTTATCCGTCTTCGGTTCTGCATATCCCTTGTGGTGCTTCGTCGGGACCTTGTTGGCCTGCGGATGGTCGCAGCCCAAGCCATTTTTGCCGCGACTGCGGGCGGATCGCGCTTTCATATCCCCAATCCAGAAAAGTAATTAAAATCCTGAGACCGAGGCATCTATCTATCTACCCGTTTGCGTGCGTGCATGATGTGCCGATGTACCGAACACCACGTATCAAAACAGCGCTTCCTTCTTCTCCTCTGCTTTGCCCATTTCCGCCGATTGTTGATGATTAAACCCAAAAGCAGCAGAAAACGGAGGGCGATAATGGCAGCTGGGAGATTGCAGTTCATGATAACCTTTCCACACCCCCGCTTTCATGAACGTTACGAACCTGAGCGTACCATACCACCGATCCTCTTTCTCGCCTTTTTTTTTTTCCCTTTTCTTTCTTCCCATCTTTTCACACAAATTGTTCCGAGCTCGAGGTGGCGTTCCACGGCGGCGGATCACCTTCCGATATCGGCAACACGCCACAGAACCTTTCAGATAGATAGCGTTGACAGCGTCCCCGCCGCCTCGATCGGAAACTTGCGAACGAAGCACCAGTTGTGGCTGCTGACGGCGCTGACAAGCCTGACCTGACACTGGAACGGCCATGCCATCGCTGGCAAACAACCGCTTGCTTTGGTTATGGAGCTTTTTGCTACGACGGCACCGCTTCGTCCCCCCCCCCACCACCCCTTTGATCTTCCCTGCCCGGTTACCCCGATCGCTCGACGTTCAAACGGGTCAAAGTCCGGTTCCCCTCGCTCGTTCCCGACCTGCCTGCTCACGTCCCTCCCTCCCGTCCCTGCTTACCGGGACTCCTCGGGCTCCCCTGCGCATCAAGCACCGTCCATCATCAGATGGCCCGTGGGCCACCCGAAACCGAAACTTTTGTCCCTCCATGTGATGCGCTCAGGCTCCAACGTGTGTCGCGGGAGTATGAATGAAAGCGCGCACATGCGACATAGATTTTTCTATTATATCATACGTGACGGCGTGCGTGCGTGCGCGCGCGCGCAGGGATATAAACGTGCCATCCCCGATCCTTGCTCATTTCAATTCATTCCCGGGCTTTTTACTGTCCATGTGAATCGGGGTAAAAGGTCGAACGTGTAACAACAACCAACCGACACCTTAACCTTTGACCTTCTCTCCATGGCGCCCATCACACACGAAGCTTTCGCACGACGCCACTTTCGCGCCCCCGTCAGATGGCGGCGTGCACGGTGCTTCAAGCTTTGGACGGAGCCCGCCCCATGGATCAGGGATCTACAGTAACGGTCCCCATATTTTCAATTCGCCCTCTGGGCTTCTTTCTCTGCCCCGGAAACGTGTTTTTTTTTTCCTCCTTCGCTTGTCCAACTGTAAACCTTGTTTCTTTTTTTTTTTTTTTTTTTCTGGCTATCGCGTATCTCGGGCGCTTTTAGTGCGCGTGCTTCCCAACTGATGGCTGGCTGGCTGCTACTGCGGGACAGGTTGAGTTTGATTCCCCATTCCCCATTCCCCAGGTGCCAGGGCCGGGCATCAATCTTATCAATCCATTTGCTGGCGCTATCTCTCTTGGCCATGCCCCCCCGGTCAGGCGATCAGCAGGCTGCAGGTAGCTCCAATCCTGAGAGACCACGACACTTCCCCATGCGCCACGACATGAACGATCCCACATTTTCCCGAGCACCCTTCGCCTGTGCATGGCAGGCTCGCACCGCAAAATGTATATTTTTCACTTGTCAGTCCTGTCAATTCAATGCACCAGGAGAGGTGCCGAGTGTTCCGAGTGTCCCGACCCGGAGTGTCCACCGCACCCCCCAAAACTTCGACGTTTTTCCTCGATAGCGGTGCGATAATGCTGACCGCTGCTTAAATCGCAAATGGCAAACACTTAGAAACGCTGATCTCAAACACACGTCCGTGCCTTCTCTGGCTCTGGTTCGTGGTTCCGGTTCTTGGTTCTTGGCTCTTGGTTCTGCGGGTTTTGCGGTTCTACGTTCCTTTTCTCCCTTCGACGGTTGACCGTCACACCATCCCCGCGACCTCGGGCCCCTATCAATCATAGCCAATCTACCTCAGAACCTTACGCCCTACCGATACAGGTGCCCTCGCTATAAAACATCAGCGACGCTCCCCAAGACGGTAAGCCGCCCATCCTCCCGCGTGCTTCATCCCCCTCCTCCCCCACACCCTCCCGCGGAGTGGTAAGTGGCAAGAGGCCCCGAGCCGAGCACAGTGTGGCACGTCGACGACCCGGACAGGCGAATAGAGTTCGTTCGGATGTTTTTTTTAATTTTGGCTTGGGAATTCCCTATTTTCTCTTTCCTTTTTCAAAATGACCAACAACCCTCTCGCCTCGATTGCCGCCCGGTGCACGTCCTTTCCTTCACACACACCAGCACAGCTCATCTCGCGCTTCTCGTTTTCTCACGTCAAAGTGAACTGGATCCTCGTGAAATAATAGATGCCTCGCGCGTACCTTTCACACACGCCCACACGCGCAGCCTCGGCCCCCCCCCTTTTCCTTCTTTTCTTTCCTGAAGCTTTAATTCGCTGGGCCAGCGCACGCCACGCATGGACGGACATCCCCACGTTGTTTTCATTTTACCCATAAATGCCCTCTTTTGTTTTGCGACGCTCGCCCGCTCGCCTTTTATCCGCATTATGTCCCGCCACGCCCCGTTCTTTCATTACTATTATTATTATTTTCAAAATCGTCCTGCCCGCCTCGTGGTCGCGCCTACGCTCTCGCACGTGTTGCTGCGGCGTTTTTGCCCTCCAGCCCCCTCCTCCCTTTTTCGCCGCGCTGTCTCCCCCCAGCGAATGGCATATTATGTGGTTCCCACCGCGGGCGCTTTAATCAGCCCGTCGCCTGTCCGAACTCCGCAGTTTCTCATCATCAATCAAGATAAGCGCGGCCGTGCCTTGACCGACTATGGGATGCGGGGGCAATCCTTGAATTGTGATCGCTGGCCTTCGATGGGCAAGAAGGACCCATTTTCCGCCGACCTCGTAATCGGTAGGCTTTTCGAACATTCAGACCGCCCGTTTCGGTGGGCTTCCAAGGTCAGCGACGGGTGTTTTTCACAGGTTGGGTCGTCTGGCATGCTGAAGCCATACGATAACAAACGACGAGTACAACTACTACTACGATGGCGACCGGGTTGTATAATATAAACAAGAGGATTCGAGACCGCGATCGTGTGCGTGTCGCGGGATCTTTTGCACGTGGTTTGGGTGAAGGACGAGGAGCGTGAGAACCGAGTGACGATTACAGGCTTTGGGAAACAACCCGACTGCGCTCTCATCCGTCGAGCAAATCGCCTCCAAAGCCGTCCATCGGTATGATTCGAAAACGCGATGCCCACGATCCTTCGGCGAACTCGCGCACCCACGTTCGGCTGAGTCCCCCTTCCCACGCGTACAGCTCGACGCGCCATCCCTTCTTGAGCGCCGTGCGCACGCAACCGCGGAATCCGTCCTCGTTGAACTGCCCGACATTCCCGTCCCCGGTCGCGAGGACGATGGTCGATCCGGGAGGCAGCACGTCGACGGCCGCGACGGCCTGCAGGAATTTCAACTGCAGCAGCTCGTCGACGCCCTGTTCGCGGAAACGCACGCGGCCGCCGCCAGGGGCCGAAGGAAGCTGCGCAGGACGCGGGGGATTTGCGGGGGGTGCACTGCCGCTCGACGTCCCTGGTTCGGACGACTCGGTTACTGGAGACGGTCGGGCCGGGTGATCCTTTGCTGCGCTCCGACCGCTGCCGCTGCCACTGCCACCGCTCCGTCGTCTGGAGTGACGGTGGCGCAGAGGTGACCTGTCCGGGCCATCGCCGTTATCGGGCACACGTGCATATACGTGGACTTCGTATCCGAGTTGGCTGGCCGGTTCCACTGATTGGTATAATGGCGAAGACGCCACGAGTACGCGTCGAGTGACGGACCTCCCGCGTTCCAGGATAAGCGCGAGTGCCGCATGTGACATCCATCTGACCTTGGTGCTGACGAGATGGTGCGGATGTCTCCGCAGATAAATAAGGAATCCGATCAGGATGTTGGAACTGCAAGAAGGTCCATTCGCCCCAAGGTCAGTAGGGGAAAGAATTCTGGAAAGGCGGACTCACTAGTCAATGAAGACGTGTACGAGCGGTTGTCCGAGGCTCGGAGGGGGTCCCCGTGGGTCGATCAAGTCAGGTGATGAAGACAGGAGCGAGTCATTGGAAAGGACCGCTGTGAGGAGCTCCGCTTCTGCGGCGAACAGAAACTTGAGTTTGATCGCAAGAGCTCGAAGGCGCACGACACGAGGATCGAGTGGACCAGGGCGGAGAGTTGGCGTAGATTTGCTGTGGCCGAGTCGCGGGCGGCCGTCCGCGGAAGCGGAACGGAGGCTGTTGCGGCGTCTCTCTTTACGACGTGGAGAACCAGGTGTGGACCTGAATTGGAGAGCGGCTTCAGAGGAAGAGTTGTCAGGTGAGGAGAGGTCAGAAGGATCCTTGACCTCGACGTCAGCAGGGGTCTGGTTGTCGTCTCCGGCAGCACCCGATGACTCGCGGACGAGGATGGCGGTAGGAACGATTGATCTTGCCTTTCTCTTGCGAAGCCTACGACGTGGAGTGAGTTGTTGGTGCTGTTGCTGTTGGTGGTGGTATTGGTACTGATGATGAGACGAGGGATCGTCTGAAGTCGAGCTGTTTCCTCGCTGCTGCCAGGAAATACCACGAGGGGCCGTCAGCTTGGCTCGCTCAGCCGCGATGAATTGAAGAGCTTCATCGAGGTAACCTAACGAGGGCTGCTCTTCCCCCGCATTGTTGGCATCCTCATAATCACCGCCATCTGTCTCCCGGTCGATCATGATTTCCCCTTCCGTATCGGACGATGGCGGTTCGGATGGAGGTGGTGACTGCGATGGGACCGAGAGGCGCGTCGTCGCGGTGCGCGAAGAAACGGATAAATAAGACGCAACAGGCTGTTGGGTCCATACCGTGGAGCCTCTGTTGTAAGGGTCAGATTCAGACTCTGTGGGCGAGAGCGTAGATGCCGTCGGCGTGACGGTGTTAGCCAGGGAGTGAGGTATGAAATTTCTCGGCTGAAGGTCATTCAGCGCGCGAAAGACGATCGAGAATGCACCGAGATCGGGAGACTCTATGGTTGTTGAGGACACAGAGAAAGGCATCATCTGTACAGGGGGTCGCTCACCATCGGAGGTCGCGAGGTCACTGCCGCCGGAATGCGTCGAGAAAGGACTGAACGGGGCGGGAGAGTGCGTTGTGTCGGACACCGAGCTGGTCATGTCTACGAAAGGCGAGGGGTATTGTCTAGGGGTAGGTAGGGGGGCGATGGCGCCGCCCTGTGTCGTGTTGACTCGAGGAGATGAACGAAACGTGCCGCTCCCAGTGGCTGTCGATTTTTCCGGCGGGGGGGCTGACTTCGCGAGCGCTCGCTTCCCCTTCACCTCCCTCATTCATTCGGCATCGAGTCAGGCTCGCTCACTCCGACCAAAAATTAATGTCACGAGTCATCGCCACCACAAAACCCTTCCTCCCTGCTCTGCAAAGGATCGCCACGCGGTCGTCGTCGACCGTCCTCCTTGTCCCCGGCCACCACGCGCGAAGCGTCTCCTCTTCCCCCTACGGCCGCACCCACGTCTGGAAGCGGCGTCCGAAGCGTCTCCCGAACCCGGTCGTTCCCCAGTTCCCGCAGCGCGTCATCCGCGCGGACGGGTCCTCCTTCACGCACTGGACGACATCGCCCCGCTCGCTGATCCGCCTCACGCGTGACGTCACGAATCATCCGTTGTGGAACGTCTCCGCGCTCACGGGAGAAGGCGCGGCCGAGGAGAGCGAGGTGACGGGTCGTCTGGGCAGGTTCAATAGGAAGTTTATCGAAGAGGTCGATTGGATGATGAGCGACGCAGAGGCCGGTCCACCGTCGAGTTCGACCGGCCCAACCGCACAAACGCAAACCAAAGCAAAGGCGGGCGACGCGAGCGATAACAACTAAATAGCCAGCGGCGCCTCTCACGAGTTTGGAAGGGGATTGGTCTGGACATCACCAATATATATCTAATCTACTGCTACCACCCCTCGCAGACAGTTTGCAAACTTAAACCTTTGTCCTTCCTTCCGCTCCTTTTTCTTCTGCGGTCTTCTCACCAGGCTGCCCTGCTTCTGCGGCCGCGTCTCTGACCGGTTGCAGTGCCTCCTCAGCCTTCTCAGCACCTTTACTTGACGTCGTCGCTCCACCGCCGAGCGCATCCTGCACCTTCAATCCCGTAAGTTCCTGCACTTTGCGCACTGTGCTGCCCAAGCCGTCCTGGACCTTGTCGCGTCCGCTGATCCCCGCCTCGCGAAGGCGATCCCACGCCATGTGGGAGTGCGCGATCGCGATCGCGTGCTTTCGCGCCAGGGAGGGGAAGTGCTCCTCCTCGAGCGAGCCTGCGTACGCAGAGACGTTGTGCGCCGTGTTGGGGAGGAAGTATTTGAATGAGAGGAGGAAGAATGTGGGCGGGAGCAAGATGCGGGCAAAGACGGCGCGATTGCGGGCGAGGATGGAGCCGCTGAGCGAGGCTACGCCGACGTATAGCAACGCCGGCGTTAGTGGTTCGTCAGGGGCGACGAGAGCCTTGACGCGTTCCTGGAAGAAGAGCGAGGGGACGGTTGTGAGTGAAATTCAAATTCCCAGCTACAGGATGGAGGCGTTTCCCCCCCCCCCCCCCCCCAAAAAAAAAAAAAAAAAAGGAAAACGCACTCTCGACCGCATGCTCGACGCCAATCCACTTGGAGACCACTCCGTGCACCCGCGCGTGAACTTCTCGCCCTGCTTTCGTGACGGCCGTACGCGCCACGCCGAGTTGGGTCTCGAGGACCGACGGGGTGTCCACGACGACGATCTCGCGTTCCGGTTCCGGATAGATAGAAAGCTGGCCGGGCGCGAAACGAATTCATCAGCTCGACCTTTTCAATCGGGTACATGAGGGGGGGGAACACTTTTGGCGGACTTTTTGTTGTGGTTGCTGTTGTGATCGCGGAGGCTCGGCGATGACGCCTGCCACGGCGGCAGGGATGACGATGCCCGCGCGAGGCTACAGCCCGTGTCGGTCAGTGAAACCCTTAGATACACGATATAGCTCTGATGGGGCACACCAGGGTTCGGGTCCAAAACATGATAAACCCTCACGACACGACTTGTATTTCCATCCCAAACGACGAGCCGAATCGGCCTCAGAAGGATATATGTGACTGGGAACACGTGGTATGTTGTCACATCACGCAATGCCACTATCGACACGACGCAATCCCGACCAATTGCTTTACTCACATATACGCCAAACAAAAGCACTGTCATTCCACAGACTAAACCGTGTAAATAAAAACACCGTGGCACGTTCTGCAGAAAGGTTGGATGGAATTAAAATTTTACAGTTCGACTCCCAAGGTTCCGGGATGACATTGATAGTCGATAGTCGAGATAAGCGTTTGACCACCAAGGCTGTCGGTAACAGTCACCGAAGGCACACACGATTCGGTAGTCCGATCGGGAAATGCCATCAGCGATTGGTTCACAAAGCTCTCTGACATTAACGATAACAACCCTAGCCCAAGGAGGGAACAGAGGCCGAACGTCGACGATTAGTCGGGTGGCAAGAACCCTAATGAGAAAACGAAAAAGGTGAATTTTCGAGATGTCCATCTAGGAACCGATCCCGTCCGGCCCTGCCTGGCATACAAATGAGAGACCAAATGGAGACTCCAGCTTCGTCCGGGAGTGCGAAAATGGCTACTCGTTGGTTATCTGAAATATCAAGATCGAAGTTACGATCAAGAGAACCCCGAGCGGCGGCAGATCGTCTATGAAAAATATGTTGAAAGTGGACCAGCATCCGCGGTCATAGAACGAGTCCTGAAGCGTGACTCTGCTCCGTGCCTTGCCAGGGAGACTTTATCGTCAGAATGAAGTAGATGTGGTGTTCTCTGTGGTGCTGTCGACTCGCAATCGAGACCGCGAAGATCGACAAAGCTAGGTTCGTCCTTTCGTTGAAAGCTAGCCCACCGTCCAGTACATTTCGAGCCTAGGCTCCGCAATCTGATTTGCTGGGTACATGGAAGCCTAAGATGAAAAGAGCGCCCTTCTCTGAACGAAAAGAACTCGCCCTCTGGGAAAGAAGAAAACGCCATAGCAGAGAAAGCTATACAGGGTACAGGGTCAACAAACGGTCATTTGGGCAGATACGAGTCTCGTTGGCGCTTACCGCGTTGCCAAGACGTAAATGCCAACAAGCGGGACGCGGCTCATTTCACAGATATGGCAAAGAGTATCGCTTCTCCGCTATTGGCCTCTACAGTATGAGCGGGAGCCGGGGTCAAAGGATGGGCGCCATGCGTGGCGTATCTTATCTAGGCGAAGACACACGGGCTTGTAATGGCCAGCGAACGAACAAAGGTCCGGGACGACCAGCGGTGGTTCATGCTTCCATTGGATTCGACCATTTCCGTATCGCTTTGTCCATCCTACCCGGCACATGGTACAAGGTAGGCGTCGTCGAGGCGTCCACGTTGCCGTAATATTTTCTATGACACCGCATCGGGGGATGAAGATGGCCGCTCGCTTACCCGAAATGCGATGAACAGAGTCGTCGGAAGCGGGAAGCTGGTGGAAAACCGCGAGAGAGTGTTTCTACGACCGGGCGCGCTTGGGACGTGTACTGCACCCCCCCCCCCCCCCCCCCCCCGATAAGCGGAAGACGACTCGGAGAAGCCGCTTTTCATTCCATGCGAAAATTTCTGGCCGTTCGTTGCGTGCGTGTGTCCTCACCGTCCATACAAAGACGTTCTCGGCGGGCTCACACGCGGCCGCGATTGCAAAATAGAGCCCTGACTTGTCCATCATGCCCCGTGCATCATGCGTTCCTATTACACGTTTTCAGATCCACCTTTTGCGTAACGCCGCCTCCGTCGCGCCAAAAAAAAGGGAATGATTTGATACGTAGCGGTCGGGAACGAATGATGCGTGACAAGACGCGGGAAATCAGGTTTGTTGTCGTTCAGGGAACCGAACAACGGGTTGTGCGGCTTGGCTTGAGAAATATTTCTGGGCGTATCCGGAAGTTGGCAGGTGTGGGAGGGAGAGCTTGCAAGACGTGTCGCAAACGCGCGCGGCAACCTCCCGGACAACGCGATGCGAAGAGGCTGAGCAGCGGCGAGACACCGTTGGGTACGAATGGAGTAGTGCCGAGGGCGCAGTCGATGGCTACTAGTAGCTCACTGCGGAGGGTGCAACACGTGTGGGCCTTGCTGCTGGAGCAACACAGACGCAACCGGACGACCGAATGCAGCTGCGTTGCCACCGTGACGCACCTCCCCGACTAGATATCCTTGCCCCGGTCGCGGCACATACATCGATCTTTCGACAGCCATGATAACCTTCTTCCTCGCCAGCCTCTTCGTTCTCGCACTTGTCAAAGCCGCAACACCGTCATTGAAGCCGTGGGACCCGAGAACAAATCCGTGCCAATTCACTCTCGACGATTTCCACTTCAATCTCTGCCCTCTTCTCGACGAACGTCATAACTCGGGTCGGATAGACCTCGTTCTCGGTCATGAAACAGCACCGACGGTTACCACAATCGTGTACAACATAAGCCTTAACGGGCCGCTCCCAAAGTCGGATGCAGTTCCCGAGGACGAGCAGGTCAGTCCCCCTCTGCGAATTGGGGTTTCCGAATTGTTCTGATTTGTCATTCAGTGCGTCAGCGGAACCTGGGTTTGCGTGACAAGTATGCGGCTGTCTACCTACTTTGTCTCTCTCGCCTGAACGGGGCTTATCTAGCCCACACGCTCTCCACAGGGCGCGATGTTGGGAAGGACAACCGTAGAACCCAAGTCGTCCCTATTGTCTTGGAGGCCCCACAAGGAGACCTCCGCCAAGATGCTTCTGTGGGAGATTGGGAGGATTTCGGCATCTATGCTGAGCTGAGGGAATCGGCTGAGGGCAAATTCGTATGTGTTTAGGCTGCATTAGCACTTGACACCGTGACCCATGACGTACGGCAGCCTCACTGTCTCTTCATATGCACGGTGGATACCATGTGGATGTCTCGCAAAGGGTTCAGATCGACTTTGAATGCGCAGAATCAGAAAACGACGTACGTTCATTTCGAGTCCACATGACGCCGTTAAATTGCAAGCACAGGCGCCGAAACTTTCCGTGGTCCGGAATGGCACACATGTTCTCACCTGGGCAACTCGACACGCGTGCGCGCAAGTGTATCAGACCCTATTTCAAGATGACGGAGCATCCGATTCTCCACCTGAAGACGATGACGAACCTGCCAATCAGGACCTAGTCTCTCTACCAGATAGAAACGGGCCTTTCGTGGCAACGATCATTGTGTGCTCGAGGTGCGCGTACTTTGGAAACTTGCCCCCGGCTGTATTGCTGATATTTGGCGAAGCGCGGCGCTGTTTGGGTTAGGTTACCTCGTAATTCGCCCACCTGACGTGCTTCGTAGGCACATCCGTCGGACGCTCTTCCAACGAGACACAAGAGAGGCGAAGCTCCTACGTTGGGCGACAGAAGAATTTGAGATGCTGGGTATTGATGAATTTGAAGAGGACGAGATGGTCAATTCGCATCCACTCCCCGACGAACAGATTCCCCTGCGCCCAAACCATATATACAGCCCCTTTGTCGATTACGGTACGGTGCGTTGAACGGCCGGAGATCGAGGGTATGTGCAACGACCGTAAGAGGACTCGACCCACACTGAATGCCACGAATAATGTTGTAACTGGATCTGGATATCTTATGGGACAGCGTCTCCTCGTAGAATGATAATGTACATCTTTAACCCCATGCTGCAGTCGTACTAAATAATAAGGACTACTTGATTAACTTCCATTGACCCGAGAAGAACGTCGAAACAAAATACCTATAATTTACTATGAGGTGTCCATCTGTCGCGAATGACTTTTCTGAAGTGTTGGTCTCTGCACAGGGATGCGAGGGGGTGACGGACTCACGCGATAGAGATTCGCGATCGTATCGTCAGGCGCAGGAGAAAATGCAAGATTGATATACGTGAACTGAATAAATTCTGAATCACGGATAGCGTCGACGCAGATGGACCGATACTCACAAGCGGTTCTCCCGCTTTCCACCCGAGCTCCTTGCGCAAGAACTGGATCACAGCCTGAAAGCGGTTCGAAACGGTCACTCGGAAGAAGTTTTGTTTCATTATAGGCGCGTTTCCAACGGCCTTGAAGCGCACGACAACTGCAAGGCGAAGTGCCCGTCCTGTTAGCCGGCAGGGGCGGTAGTGACGGATTGATGCCCACCTTTTGCCGGGTCCTTCTTCTTGTACGACTCCAAGGCAGCGAGACCCTCCGCAAGTCCAGCATCAGCTGCCGAGTCTGACGACGTCAATGGGGGAGATAAGTGCGGGATTGCGTCTGGTGTCAGTGCCATGCATGTAGACGTGCTCCGCGTGCCGCCGTGTTGGCTGGTGCCATTCACCTTCCTCTCCGTCTCCGTTAAATCCGGCAACTGCCGCTTCATCTCGAACTTATACACCCGATGGCCCCGAGTCGACTTGAGCAGTCTAGTCCGAATGATCAGCTTCTCCCCCCTGTGGCGAGCGGTATTGGTACCACAGATAAACTTGTCTCCGAACTTCTAGGACTAGGACCCGGGTGATCGACCCACCGCTGCTACTGCTACTACCACTAGTATCAAGCTGACTTCTCATAAAAGCGCCAAACCCCTCCTTGGCCTCAGTCCCTCTTATGATAGTGCAGACTCAAAGTTTTTTCGACTCACTTTAAGACCGCGCCAGTAAGTCCTCGTACGCAGGAACAAGCTGCAATGCATGTTGACTTGGGGCAGTACAGTACCTTCACTCACTGACACGTGACAATGCGACGCTTCCCAGCGATATCCTCCTAGAAATTTTGATTTTTATGTGGACAAAGAGGAAGATGAAGGCATTGGTGAAGACACAGACAGTTGTTGGCCGACGCTGGTGCACGTATGTCAAAGATGGCGACATCCGTGTTTGGGTCACCACGTCGGCTCAATCTGCGACTTGTCTGCACAAAAAAAGACCTGCGAAGAAGATGCTGGGTATCTGGCCAGCTATCCCCATCGTCGTGTCGTACAATGGCACCGGCCACCAACCGTTGCTCGTGCAGGGTACGGATCACATCATTTCTGCACTAGAACACCGTGATCGCGTTTGTGGAATCAAGCTCTGGGGTGTCCAAAATTCGCTATGGCAAGGCTTCACCGCAATGATGCAGGAACCGTTTCCGGCACTTACCTGTCTGATACTTGGGTCAGGAGACGGTGAATCGGCGCCCGCCCTTCCCGACTTGTTTTTGGGCGGTTTAGCCCCACGTTTGCGAACACTCCACTCTTGAATGGCATTCCATTTCCCGTATTGCGGAAGCTCCTTCCGTCTGCTCATCACCTTGTCCGTCTTTGCTTTACCGGAATACCACATTCTGGGTACATCTCACCCGAGGCAATCGTCACTTGCCTGTCCGCCATGTCCACGCTCGAATTACTCGCCCTTAGATTCCATTCCCCTCGATTGGGACCCGACAGTGCAAGCCGACGACCGCCTCGGCTCCCACTCACTATCCTCCCTGCGCTCACCGAATTTTGGTTCCACGGTGTTAGCGAGTTTTTGGAGGACATTGTCGCTCGAATTGACGCCCCTCTTCTCCAGGATACGAGGATAACCTTCTTCAATCAACTCATATTCGACACTCCACAACTTCTCCAATTCCTTGGTCGCACAAAAAAGCTCAAGGCCCTCAATCATGTCGATTTGATCCTTTACGATCGCTCTGTCAAGCTCACACTTCATCGGAAAATTTCGACAGCGGTGTTCGCGAACCTCAGGTTGGAAGTTCCATGCAGAGAGGCAGATTGGCAAATTTCGCTTGTTTCGCAGGTCTGCAGCTCATCGTTGCCTTTCCTCGCTATTTTGGAGAGCCTCGATATCCGCGAGGGCAGATTTAGCCAACCCCTTTGGGAATACGATATTGAGAAAACGCAATGGCTGGAACTTTTGCACCCATTTACTGCTGTAAAGGATTTGTACCTCTCTGGAGAGCCTGGGAGACGTGTCATGCGCGCGGTGAATGACCTCCCTGGAGGGCTGGTAACAGATGTGTTACCCGCATTACAGAATATTTTCATACAGGAAGTTCGGTCATCGAGACATATGCAGCTTGAAGAAATAATAGGAACATTCGTTGCTGCGCGGAGGCTCTCCGGTTTCCCTGTAGTTGGAAAAGACGGCAGTGTATGGGGTGGGGTGTCTGATGATTTGGCCAGCGTTGTACAAACTCCCTGCATGCCCTTGGTGCCCAGCGTATCTCCTTATCACCGGCCATATCTACCTTGAGGTGCCTATTACTTTTGCTAGCTTACCATGACCTCATCTCCTTCGTGATGTCTCGAATCCACTATGGACTACGTCATCCGATGTATAAGATACTGAGGAAAATGGCGCTCGCGTGGCGGTGACCGCAGTCAATAAACATGTTATTGTTCGTGCTACATACATGTCTCATCTCTACTGAATATCACGTTCATCACTTTTATTGCACTTCCGCTGTATCAACAAGGATAAGTGTTATCCATCTATGCGGCCTTTGCATTCACGATGTCCACGAATTCGGGTTTCAAGAGAAGCGCCACCGACCAAGAAACCGTCAACGTCCGGTTGGATACCTGCATGTCCAGTCAATTCCTGGAGGAAGACGTAGTCCTGAGAGTGAACGCACTGAGCTCTTTGCAATTGGAAGCAGTAACACTGCCGCCATAGATAACCCGAGTGCTTTCCGCTACTGCGGGAGACACAGCAGAGGTAAGGTACTTTCGCGTGGCTGCGTGCACCTCCTGGGCCTGTCCAGCGGTGGCAACTTTTCCTGTGCCAATTGCCCAAACAGGCTCGTACGCGATGACGATGCGGCTGCGTTTAAGATTTAAGCTAACATGGCGGGTAGGCATCTAGGTGACGCTACCTCCAGTCCTCGGGCGAGAGCCGTCCTACGACGGCCTGGAGCTGTTCTTCGACGACTTGTTGAGTGCGCCCGGCTTCTCGCTCCGCGAGCGTTTCGCCCGCGCAGAGAATGACGCGAAGCCCTGCATCAAGCGCCGCCCGTGTCTTCTCTGCTACAATCGCAGACGTTTCTCCGAAAAGAGTGCGACGTTCCGAGTGACCTGTCGGAGAGATCAGAGACCGAAAGCACGATCTGGAGCTGGCGCGGCACACCAAGGATGACGTAGGGGATCCCCGCATCTACCAGTTGGGCCGGGCTGGTGTTTAGAGCGTCAGGAGTGGTCTAGACGAGGGAATCGGGCGATCGAAGAACCCCCTACCTGACTTCGCCCGTGAAGGCACCGGAAGTCTTGGAGTGGCAATTCTGCGCCGCGACCTTGACGTCTTTGCGCAAGAGGTCGAGGATTGGGATTAGATATAAGGACGGGGGCGCGATGACGACCTCTGCGATCGAATCGTCAGGCAGTCCCAGTCGAGAAGGTGGGGCTGGGGTAAACTCACCGGTGTTGGGATCGAGAGGGGCTTGATTGAGCACCTCGACCAGCGCCCGCTTTGCTTCGCGGGTCGCGGGATTCATCTTGAAGTTGCCTCCGACGAAAAACTGGCGAGTCATTGTAGATGGTGGTTAGAAGATGGGAGGATGGACCTGAGAAAAGCGTGGGGGTTCCTCGACCTCGAAACGTTACACCGACAGGCTCGGTGCGGTGCTGATGTCCGGTTCACGCTCGTCGGACTGTCGGATTCATCGGACATCACTTCATCTCACCCTTACTCGTATCAGCTTTCAATTTGAAGCCGTGGCGATGAGAGATGCAGATTCACACCAGCAGTACTCGGAGCGCTCCGGCTTCCGTGGAGGCTGACGAGTGTGTACCATGTGCGCACGCCGTCGCGTACGGGTCCTTGATCTGCATGCACATTCTGACCCGATTTCAAGGTTTTCAACCAATGATTGCGACTTGCAGCCTTTTTCTTTCAGTTTTCCGACTGAATCCCATACACACACCATTCATCAACGCCACCCATGAAACAGTCGTTACAAAAATTAGGAGCCCTTGGCCAAAAGCAAGTCTCGCAGGTATGTTCCCTCCCACCCGGCATACATCCTGCTCTATAGTCGACATTCTGTTCATTCCTTTCCTTCCCAAGTCGCATCGCCTCTTCTGGGAGCTCTACGGCAACGCGCATAGTGTTGATTAGTGCCAGTGCTAGTCAATCTTGCTTGGGTTCCATCAAACGGTGTCGGAAGTGTTCCCGAACTTACAGAAGACATCAATGCCGAAACTTGTAGCCTTGTAGCCTTTGCGCGAGACCGTCCACGGTTGAATATTCCTTCACTGTCTATGGATAGCCTGGAGGATGCATGTGCCCGACTAAACGACTACATTGGATGTCCCATAGCAGGCGCAATCGATCAGGCTGGTTAGATCTTTATGTCCGTACTTGTGGTGCTCGAGATTATGGCTTGTGGGGAATGATGCGGCAAGGTCGTAAGTTGGACATGTCGGCGGTCACGCGTGGGCTTACTTTCCTTCTGTTTCGCCGCGCAACTGGGCAAGTCGAGCCTCCACAGGCACGCCGCGAATGTTATCGTCTTCCCTCGCATGGGGCCTTCGCGTTATCTATGTGAACTCTGTCCTGCTCGGCTAATCTACTCGTAACCGCTTGTCTTTAGGTAAACTGCGGCCCACGGAGCGTACCGCGTGCCTGGAGTCCTGGGACAACTATTATGGGCCAAGGCTCGATCGCTGATTTAACCAGTACTCCATATTGGACTCCACATTGGAGACGTCAAAGGTGCCTCACCAAAGAAGGATAACTGACTTCGCGGTAGTTCCCGACAGATCACAAGTCACGGTGCCCCATGTGTATTGGTAGAGCGGTGCTAACCCTACTAGATGGGCGATATCTATCTATCATTTCATTATCAGTTCCACCCCCTCATCTGATCCCCTTGCGCTGAGCAAATTGATACTCATTCCCCCTGTGGCGCCTCCGTCCTGTCTGGTTTGTTTTTGGTCAAGAAACGGCGGCCGACCACAGTTAGGTTCTTCTGCTTTGTCAATTGTACGTGGCTTAATGGATCTCACGATCATTCATATCATCCCTGCGGAAGGTTTGCGAATAGCCGCGTCTTAATCTGGGAAAGAACGTGTTCAAGGATGAACCATTCTAAATGTAAGTCCACCCGTTCGAATCATTCCTCGTGATATATCATCACTGTGATGTGCACTGGCCACCATAACGGTTACTCCTTCTGGCGAGGGCTGTGTAACACCTCAGTCACGGCGTACTTGGTAGTTCACATGCGAATCAGCAACGACGACTCTTCATAGTCGGCAGATCGGATAAAACGAGCCCCTTCAACAACTCTGTCTTGCTATTTGTTCTCTTCTCCTCTGGTGCCATCCCTGTTCACAGAAACCTGAACAACAAGTCTGACATATCTATCGCAAGCCACGGTATGGGGCCTCTTCGAAGCTCTTGGGATGAATACTTCGTTCTTTCCACCTCCTGCGCGCTCGCAGGTTTGCCCCCTCTGGCCAACCAATATGAATAACTCCTCTTCTACCAATAAAAAGAGAAAACTTTGAACTTTATTGACCATTTATGACTTTATCGGGTTTACGTACTGCAGGTATTTACTTGATCAGAAGGGCTTCACATCCAACCGGCCATGGCAAAACCTCTCGTCTTGGTTCATATCGAGGATGAATATCACTCTGTCCGCGATAGAATCGGCCAACGAGCGGAGGGTGCTAGCCATTGCAGTAGATCTAATTGCGAGAATCGTACAAGAACCGTCGCGGCTATCAGCAGCGGACGGCCCAAACCGGTATACTGTGACTTTGGTTCAAAATCATATCATCCGGTACCCATGACATGACGATTCAAGCGATGTCCTCCGTTCGGTTGGGGTTGCCAGGCTTATACTGTGGACGGACAGCGAAGTAAGGACTTCACTGCAGTCACCGGCACCAGAATAGGTTATGGCGTCTTATTCCGTGTCATTATGCGAAGAGAATGCGAATCCGTATAATAGTATGGATTCACATTTCTCTTCGCAGCGTGATATCTCTGTTCTCGCGGTTCACTCAGAACCGCACGACTGCGCTCCTAGCCTATATGTCGTTCTCCGTCACGCCGATCTTCATCATGAAAGCCTTTTAGGTTCGGCGCTCCATTCCCAGATCCCCCATGCGCTCCAGAGGCAAGATTCTCCAGAGCGATCCTCCCATTCACGGCCCACCCTGTTCCTTGGCGCATTGTTCGTGCACGTACGCGCGTATATGCCCGCGAGTTCTTTCACGCTATCCGCCGCGACTCCTGCCACAGCACTACCGGCCCAACGGAGAAACAAGTGCGCTCATGCTGTCAGATGTGGCCTGACCTGGGTTCTTGGGTCGGGTATGCCTTTGCTAAGAGCGGCGCTCGTTTCGCACATCCCATTGGCTCTGGGCGACGTGATATTTCTGGTCGTGGTTGCCATTTGTATAGGCGAAACAAACCGGTGCACCAGACTTCGTCTGGTTATTGGCATCGTGAGGTCGTGTCCTACGCTCCATGAGCATAGAGGCGCTTCGGTTACCTATATCTGCCGCGCTGACCCGAGGGGGGGGGGAGGGGGTTAGCCTGTTAGCGAACGAAAGGTTCAGAACAATTTTGACGTCGATCACTCGTCGACGAGCGACTCGCCGCCAGCGGTGTGTCGAAAGGTCCTTCGGCGCTTTCCCCACTATGAGAAAGTCAAGTCTTCTGGCAGCTACGAGAGTTGCATTCGGATGCATGGGAAGTTTTTCCTGTGGAGATGCACCGAGGTCTTAACATTGATTGGTTTAAACGTCGCCGCCTGCTGGGGATGGTACCACCCGTGTGCATCTCGCACGAACTGTACCGGAAAGCAATCCCATGCGTCCATGCATCGACTGCTTCCTGCTCGTGGAAGCTGAGTATACACTCATAAAATTCTTATTCCTGCGCGCCGCTGACTTGTCGCAGGGACCTGTGCGGATTCAGATGCGACGTCATCCCTTGGACTTGACATCGCGCAGGCTCAAAAAGGCGACTTTTGATATGGCCATAAGGACTGACGAGCAAACCTGCTTCTGTACCAGTTTTCAACCACTTTGCGAAGCTGCCCATTTTAGCGGTACATCAGAAATACATGTCTACAAGAAAGAAAGGACGGTTATGTGAAATCAAGTTTGTCAAGAATCTGGCCCGAGTTAAATAAGGAAAATGTCTTCGGCTGGTATCTAGAATGCGACTCAGACACCATGGCAGGAAATCAATAATGCGGGCGATAACCGGAAGTTTGTGACTGAGAGGCAGCAGTGTTCGGAAAGGATGGCTGTGAGGCACTGTTGGGCGGACGCGAGGCTGTATTAACTGGAGGAGGAGGACCCGAGATTGTAGGAATTGGCGGGATCACAGGCATCGGGAAGGAGTGAGACGAAGGTCGGGGGGCCGGAGTGACGGATAGAGGCGTTGCGAAAGGGATAGGGAAAGGTGGCATCGATGGAACCGAGGCATAAGGAAATCCCCGATCCCCAGGCGTGAAAGGAGGCGGCGGGTGTGCCGACGGTTGGGAGATGTCACGGTTGGATAGAAGTGACGTTTGTGATTGGGAACGCGGGTTGTGCGAGTGACGAGAGTATGGGCGACTGGGCGTGTCACGGTCCGGGAGGACACTGCTGTAAACTGGTATGGAAATATGCGGGAGCTGTGGTTGTGGTGTCGCAATTGGGCCAGAGCGTCCCTAGCGAAAGAGCGAGTGAGCACGGGTAGTGAGAGGGATTGAAATTGGCACGCACAGTTCCAAGAAGCTGACCGTTAGGTCTGGGAAGGAGATCGCTGGGTGGGAGACCGCTGTCTGCTGGCGCAGATGCAAGTGGACGCAACGTAGAGAACAGGTCGCTTTGGCTCCGCGCCGACTCTGCCGTGCCCCATGAAGAAACGCTATCGCGAGTTGTCAACGGAATAGATGCTGATGCTGATCGGATTGTTTGCGAATTAGAGCCGTCGACATCTTGCGCTGGCGCAGAGAGGCCAAGGCTGTTCGACGAGGGATTCGCGAGATCCGGGGCAACCCACAAGGAATGTACGGGGCCAATCGGCGTAGAAGATGGTCGGAATATGGTATCTGTCCGGCGCGAGTAACCTGGGTCTCCGTCGTTGTTATGCGTCGTTTCGCGGTATGTAGAATCCGGAACAGAGGATGCTGTCGCCATTCGAGGAGCAAATCCATGACTAGTTGGGGGACGTGATGGAGCCCCCCCAGTACGAGACGTACTGGGATCGGAGGTCGAAGTGACAGGAGGCGCCACTGAGGAATACAGTGCTTGGCCAGGGCGGAACGACGCCGGATGAATACCAAGAGCGTTCCCGGGAAGGGATGATTCGCCAGGGAGAACTTCATCTGTACCGTCCAAAGTATTGCGCCTGTGACGATCTCGCTTTCGTCTGTTCTTATCGCTTTCTCCCTCCCGGCGAAGGTTTCTTCTTTCGGCACTGCGATCCCTATGACCTGATCGGCTACGCGCTCGTTCTCGTTCAGGAGGGGATGCCATGTCACGAACGGCTGCAGGAATCACGCGATCCTCATAGCTGGCACCCTCATAATAGACAGCACCTGCACTAGTCTTTCAGGTCGTTGGAATCAGCATTGCTCATCCCGAGCAGATTTGTTTGACTGACCTGGTGTGCGTACGGTTGTGGGGATACAGGCGGAATGCTGTTACGCAAATAAGGTTCTTGTGGATTCCCAGTGGGTACAAAGTTTGGGTTGCGCGACGTGAAAGGGTGCCATATTGGTCTGGGCGGCAAAGGAAGAGGATTGCCTTGAATGTTGGGGTTGTGGCCACCATTGGCTTGGTCCTCAGATGATGGGCTACTAACACGGAGATGGTGCTCCCGAGCCAGTTCACGGACGCCGGGAAAGTGGTGCCTGTAAAAGTCGAGCTGTGCCTCTAGCTCTCTAATCTACGACATGATTGAGTCATATGGAGAGATGGGTGTGTAACTCCTTCTCACCTTTCTGTGAGATAGTGAGCGGAAAGATCGTGATTGATATAAGAGGGCGAATTACGCACTGAGTAAGACTATGCTCAATTAGAGCATCTTTCCTACCCTCATCCCTTATTGACTCTTCCCTGCGTAATCTAGCGGTTAGTGAATCTATCCTAGCTTGCTGGTCGTGGAATCGTTCCTGGAGCGACTTGTACTTGACCAGAGCTGAGAACACAGTGTCCACCTCTGGAAACTACATAATGGCAAAGGATAGGAGAATACGTCATTTAATGTAATGAGATTGATCATACCAATTCCTTGTGATTGTCGGCTTCGAGCCATCGTTGCGCTTCCCGGATCGTTTGGTCAGTCGTTTGTATGGATGCTTCATTCCGCGCGCATCTGGCAAGACGCTGCACTAATTTCCAAGCAGAGGGCATGGCTGCTTCCCGCTGTCCGGGGACATGTCGATCGACGTGAAGCTTCTTTACGCGGTCCATTCCGAAGGCTTTTCGACATAGCGGACAGGACGTCGGATGATTGAGATGGGCGAGACATCTGGGAGGTGTTGTTATTCTCACTGACGCCTTGGATGGAACTACCCTTGACCACCACTCACTCTAAGCAAAAAATGTGGCCACAGGCTATCGCGTGGGGTGCTTTCGCAGGATTTGAAAACGTGTATGGATCGAGGCATACGTCACAGGTCGAGTCTGGATGAACCTGCAGCATCCCGTGGTGACAAAAACGGCGCAGGTTAAGGTGTCGCCAAAGTGGATAAGAGTAATTGTCTTGGTAGTCGGAAAGGACACATCTCTGTATTTGGTGGTGGCAGTACAATGACACCCAGCCACGAGGCTGAAACACCTAATCTAATCCAACCTGCACCGCTTCCTTGCTCCCAGTAATGCAGTCATTAACAAGGCAAGGCACGCGCAAGATGCAAGCAGAGTACGCAAACGGGGTAGTTCCGAACCGAGCTTCATGACGGAAGGCCCCAGCGTTGACGTGCTGGACACACACTCTATAATACGTACTATCATTCATATTCATACACGAACGCTACCGGGCTGTTGGGGGGAGTAAGAGGAGATTTGGTGTTCGCTTTCGAACGCGAGACAGATGATGGCCGCTTTGACCGTGAACGCGAGCGCGGCTTCAGAACGGGGTTACTATGAGAACAAAGGCGCAAATGAGTAAACCCACGAGCATAGCGCGTGCGTTGTGTGATAGGCACCAACCTTGACGAATATGAATCCAAATTCCCGCCTTTCTCCAAGCCCGTGCTAAGCCCATCGCCGCTGCCTGTGGCGCCAGTGAATGACATCGGGAAGAGAGGGCCTCCCGGGCGCCAGGTGAACCCTTCATAACCGGGGGCACCGGACAACACGTGCGAAACCTGCACTGTATTTCGGCGCTGCTTTGGCCGCACAGGCGACGCAATGGCATGAGGCATTGCGCTATGGGGGACAGAAGACGGGAGGGAAGGGTCAGCTGCAAGACGTTCACAGGTCGAGATGACGAGACCGTGACAGTTCTCGACCTCCTCCCACGCATTGCGCCAACGGTCATCACCAGTAAATTGAGCACCCTCATTCTCCCACTGCTCTCCCATCTTTGATAGCGGCTCCTTCGTCATTTGTTCCAGAAATTTGGCGGTATTCGCTTCCGTCGGTGATCCTGCACGAACAGTGACCTCACCAGGAAGGTGCTCGTCAGAGACATGACTTTCTGATTCGAAGGGGACGCTCTCAGCGCTTATTCCCGCATCTTGCTCGTGGTCACTTTCGCCAATACTCTCCATTGTGGTTGATAGACGCGAACTTGATCGTGAAGATGGAGACCAACTGGAGGTACTACCTGAACGAGAGTGCTGTTGTGCGTCGGGTTTCATGACCATATCGATGGTTTCAGAGGTGACGGGTGAAATCTCGAGCTGAAAGGCGTCCTCATTCTCGTTCGACGGTATCTCGGGTAGGGTAGGAAGCTGGGAAAGAGGACCACCTGTAAAGGTCGTGAAAAGCTCCGGAAGGGCCAAGTCGGCGTCTGGCACGCCAACAGGGAGGGACACCACATCAAGGTCCGCGCCACCCTCCATGGGCACGCCAAGCGCAGCAAGTAAAGTGACGCAGATCTGCTCACTGTGAGCCATAACGCAAGCACGAATTGCGCGGACCCACGCGGCATCGTCTGCTTCCGAACGCGGCACGGTCGACATCCACTCAAGCAACATTTGGAAGGACCATGCCTGTGGAGCCGTGTTATAGTACGTTGGTTTCACGGGAAGGTGAGAGTCAGGGACATTGGTCTGGCCTGATGTGGAAGGTAACCGAGAGTCCTCAGTGTGGGTACGCTGCCTGCGAAGATGAGCGGAGAAGGCTTGTTCTAGCAAGGCCATCAATCGGTTTGTTGGACTGGTAGAGATGAAGTCCGAAACCTCCAGGGGGCGATCGAGGAAAGGGAGAAATTGGCCATCGGGGAGCGGAAGGAAGTTCGCGGTGGAAGATGAGTGATCAGGGAGGTGGACGGGGCTTCGACGTAATGAAGATGTCTCGATGACTTCAGACTTTACAGGGTGGTGTGGCTGGACAGACGACTGCGCGAGATCGCATAATTGCTGAGGAGTGAGAGACGTGCGTTGTGCGTATAATGATGTGGAAGATCGACGCTTTCTGCTCGCATAGGAGGGAGGTGAGTTGGGAGCCACTGGCGAGATGGGTTCTTGGGCAAAGGATGAAGATGCGAAAGACAAACGTCGTGACGGCCCCGTACGTTGTGAGGATGAGCTCGTTGGCGACCAGCTGGCGCGTTGAACCTCTGGCGATCCAGGTGAGGAATCAAAACGATGGCCATCCCGATAGTCCTGGATCTCCTCTGGTGTGACTCGGACTATGGTCAACCTGCTCCTCAGCACCCTCTCATCCGAAAAGTTTTGTTGTGTGTGAATGCCGAATGGGTCGCTCGCGGAAACTGAGCCCCTCCGGTGTAATAGGTTTCTAGAGCTATAAGCCGGGGTGGAGGATAGATCCATTGAGATTGACGATGAAGGAGTGAAACGGTGCGAGCGTAATAGACTTTGCGCTCATTTCAATAATCACCCGCTTCCGGTTTTCTCTGCTTTCTCGCTCGCTCATCCCCTTCCTCTTCCTCTCGCCCGAGTCTCGCTTTTCCTGGGTCCGCAGGAAAACGCAAGGAGGCTTGTTTCGAGCCCCTATAATTCATGGCACTTCCATTGAGGTGTCCCTCACAGTCGCATCGAAATCTTTTTCTCCAACCTGCAACTGGCCCTTTCCTACTTGTTTTCTCATGCCTGCGGTCCAAGCCTAGTCCTGAAATCGGCCGTTCCAGTCCTAGGTACAGCTGTCCGTGTTCTTAAGGAAAACTTCATCACTTCTACTGGCACCTCTTCACCAAGTCACTAATAGAAGGTTCTGCCACCCATTACCCATCCTTTCCCGCCCGTATCAAAGCTGTGTCATTGTCGACCCCCCATCGGTCTGCCATTTTTAATGTTCACGCGTGCGGTTCTTTGGGCGCAATGTGTCGTACTACCTTGTCCAATCCCCCGCGTAACTTGGTGCCAAAGAGGCACTCCGGCACATCGCATTCTCTTTGGAACGTTCATCCATTCCCAAAATCATTCTAGCACACGTTGATGACACGAGATCATACCGCTCCTTCGGCGTAACCTGGGAGCCAATCACATGGCCCACTTCCCCCTGGATAACGCCAGCTGGACAACGCGAGTCAAAGACACGCACATTTGATGCGGCGACAATTTTTATTCCCAGCTTAGCCAGTTGTGAGACCGGTCCATCTCATGTGTACTTATCTTGCCGTTAATATCCCTCATACCCTTGTTTAGAGCAGAAGCGCCCGCGCTAATGACAAGTGCCACGAGCATCAAGTAATTTGTGATGGAGAAGGGGGGATCTTTCCTTATGTATACCTCTCCATCCCGGAACAGCCTGCCGCCACTGCACTATAGTAAGAGCGACCGTCTGGCCTCGTGCTGCGGGAAGCTCCATCATCCGGCTGTAGGATCTTACCCCTGCTTCCCCACCCAATCCGTGCTTGAGGCGATCGGTTCCGCTCAACCATAAAAAGCACCAACGGAGCATGTTCAAGGGCTCCTCCGGTCTTCCACCCCAGCTTTCCAATTGTCTATCCGATGCTACTTGTCAAAGCCTCGTCTTCTTGCGATGTCTGCCTTGAGCCCTTCCAGCTCAAGGGAGAGTCGTCCCCCCCAGTCCGTGCCCCATGTGCAATAGATTGCGGCCATATCTTCTGTTCCACGTACGAACTAACCAACCCTTGACCTGATCGCCTTACTCAAGCATTGGCAGGTGCATCGACTCATTCGCACGTTTAGCCTGCCCCCTGTGTCGTAGTTATTTTGATCCCCGTGCTGTGCGGCGTCTTCGCATCGACGTTGCCCCCAAAACCCCCGACACACGCCCTCTACGCGTCGGCCACCAAAACGATAACGGTGCCACAGCTTCAAAGGAAGATCTCAAGGACCGCATCATATCTATCGTCCGCAATGGCGCGGACGGCGGTCACTATCAAGCGCTTATCCAAGAGACATGTACTTGGCTGAAGGAGCAGACGCCCGAAGAGGTGAGGGATCTTGCTTTCGAACTTTATCATCATTGATGACGTTCCAAAGCACTGGGATCTACGAGCGTTGTATCTCCTTCTTATCCGATATCACCAAATGCATAAGGATGAACAGGCCGCCACGGTCAGTCTCCTCGAGAAGACCAGGCTCTACCAAGATGCTCTTCGCAAAGCAGAAAAGCGACAACAGGAGATTGGAGAATTGAAGCGAATTATCGATGACCTCAACGATAAAATGGAGTCAAACGAGGTGAAGTGGGCCGTACGGGAAAAACAGCTCTCCAAGTAAGCATTGTGAAGTTCGATTTTGTCCGCTAGTTTCTTAATGTGCATGTTTTGCTTTCCAGGAAGGTACGCACTGACATTTCCCTAAAAGGTATTGTGAGTTGACAAGCGTTATCTAGTACGAGGATGCGATCGAGGAAACACGAAGTCTCCGGGAGCAGCTCATGACACTTTGCGCCCCCAAGGGACGCTCCGATCGTCACAGAAGTTTGGAAGCACGTCTTACAAATCCGCGAGTTTTCGAACCCATGGTCGAGGACGAAGGTCCCAACGACACACTGGAGGCAATGAAGCCCATTATCGACCACTTTTCTCCTCTTCCCGTCCATCTCTCGCCCGTCCCATTGACAATTAATGCAGTCAGCCCACTTCTCAAGAGTACCGCGAATTCGGTAGAAGAAGAGGATCATTACTTTAAGCCACGCTCCCAGTCGCCTGAGGAAGAAGGAGACCAGACTCCCGTCGAATATCCCCAACCCCTGACCACCCCAGCATCGAAGCCCGTGGCTATTGGAGCGGCAATCGCGCGTTTCTACGACATGGCTGCCTCTGAGACGAGCGCCTCTCTGCCACATCCCTCGCCGTCAGCATTTTACAGCAGAAGGCACGAAAAGGAAAAGGAGAAGCTCCGTGAGCTCACGCGGAACAACTCTTCCGGCAGTACCGGGCGCGTGCCGTTGAGCCGCATCCGGGCGCTACAGGAGAAGCTTGTGCCGGAATCTGGTGACGAAGCGGAGCGCGCACGCTCGTCACGCCGTCTACTGCTTAATGCGATTTTGGCCGATGCTCCGACCCCGCAGTCAACCCCGGCTCCGATTTCCGTAACTTCCCCACCCCCAGCTCCACCACCGCCACCGCCGCCGCCGTCGCATCGCCCCACCGCGATCTCGCGCGCAAGCACTGCTGCGGAGGAGATAGAGCGTGAGCGCGAACGTCGACGCCGGCAGTCGAACGAACATCGCCACCCAGAGACTCCCGTCACCAGCATGCCACCGCCACCGCCTCCGCCGCCACCACCCCAGAGTCACGCCCAGCGCCTCGCCCATCCTCGCCCATCGATACCATCGTTGAAGGATACGACAAATCCATACGGAACTGAGGAAGTTATGCAGCGCAGACCTGTCTACACTGACCGGCGTATCGCAACCGAGAGACGCCCTTCGATAGGGAAGAAGCCCCAGTGGCCTCGTGCGTCACCGGAAGCGTGAAACAAAACCCCTATGAGCTGCGCTCGCCACTTATTTGTTGTCTAGGCCTTCATTTATTTCATTTGTTCCCTCTCGCCTTTCATGTACCACTCCACTCTGCATCGCAGTCCACTCCAGCCATCGAACACTCCAAGTGCCCCTGTCTATAGTACTTATGCATTTCACATTGTCTCTCTCGCTGCTCGCTGCATTCTTTGTACAGTATCTATGTATTACCACATTGACTATAGGTAGAGAGGGGTCTGGAGTTAACACAGAGTATCTTGCTCAGAGCGCTCGGATGCCATCCACCCGGTCCAAAACGGGTTGGACTTTCCTTCCAAACACTCGTGACATGGTCTCTGGACTCGACTCGGACAAAAATCAGGGGGTTTCCCCAGAAATTTAGCGCCCAATGCGCCACAGGTGGACAAAAACAGAAGAGCATGAAGGGATGGCGTTACCGCCGGAGAGACGAGATCATATGGCTATAGGAGAAGAAGCACTGACATGCTTTGACAGTGGCTAATCAGATCGAATCGCGGACACGCGGCCGGAGAGATACACCCTTCATTTCGCCCCACAGCGCAGCGCCGCACCACAGAACTGGGCCATGATAATCCAAAGAATCACCTGAGAGAACGGCACATGTCACTTCAGGCACAAGGAGGAATGGGAAAAGCAAGGCTTCCGCACCAGAAAGACGAGGATGCCGAGCCCAAGTACACGCTTGTTCTTCCACCACATCTGGCGTCGCACCGTGCGCGCTCCACGACGGAAGGCCGTCGCCTGGCTCGCCATGGTGTCTGTCTTATCCACGAGGAGCTCGATGCGCTCCCCACGGCTCAGGATCTGCTCGACGTTCTGGACCATGATGTCCTTGACCTGGGCGAGCTCTGCCTGCGCGCGGGAAATGTCATCCGTCGGTGGAGACGTGTTGTACGTGTACACGAGCTGCGAGATGACCGGGCCAAGGGTCGACTGCAGCGCATGGGTGTCCAAAGGGGGCGAAGAAGACGATGCTGATGGACTGGACAGGAACTGCGCAAGGGGGGTGTGAGCGCATAAAGAACGCAGCCGTATGAAATCGTGGTGCACCTTGCGTTGTAGTTCTCCAAGGAACGTGAAAGGCATTCTCCTGGACACCTGCTTTCAGTACTTGGAGTCGTTTCCCGACATCCCGGGCACGAGACTCCGACACACCTGCCGGCTGAATCATCAGCCATGACGAGATAAGTGAACCCGCCCTCAGAGATGTAGTGGAAAAGATATTGCTCCCAGACATATGTGAGCTTGCTGTTGTTTGGCGGTATCTTTGAGAGAATTGTCTGCGTGGCTAGCATGACGACGAGTGAGCGACTGCGGGACTTTGCATGTGAAACTCACCTTGGGAGAAATCGCGCTTTCCCGCCTGGTGCTCAGCGAGTATAGTAGAACCCTGAGCGACGAGAGCATGTATCTAAACATACTCAGTATAAAACGTGACCCATGAACATATCGCGTGGACGCACCAGAGACATGATGGCAGAAAATCGTGGTTGCGTGTGGTGGCTGTCGCTGGGCCGGAGACAGATAGGTAATGCCCCATCGGGCCGAGAATTCTCGCCTCACCGGGCCGAAAACGCGAGGGGGTTCGGTTGTTCACCTTGGCCTTGAGACATGCGTTTTAGTGCCCGTGCCCATTCCCCCTCACCCTCCCCTGTTCGGCGGTGCGTATCGATGGGGATGTGTAAACCATATTCAATTATCTCAACAGTTCTTGCAGGCGACGGAGTCTCTCCTACGGTCTACAGTCCTCTTTGTACTCATCCTCGAGCTCAGAGGCGGCTGACGCGCAAACGGACTCATCATCTGAATCTGAGGAATATAGCAGCGACGCCAGTAGGAGTTCGCCTGTCCCTGAGAGGGCAGTCAGAAGGACAAGCCGTCTTTCTACCTCGTCTTCGTCGTGAGCGCTTCCTCTATTCTGTCTCTTCTGTCTGAGCATGGGCAGACGACTAGCGGGCACACAAACACCCTCCGTGCACGCGCAGGTCGACGATACGGTTGCTGCAATTCGCCTTCGAACTAGACATCATGATCCCTATGAAGAATGGACAAAGCGGACGCGGAGAGAAGCCTTTGTATACCTCCCCTCCTCCTGTCGACTCTATCTCCTATTCCTCACCTTTCCCCCCTTTCAGAAAACTGCACGCCGTACAGTTGCATCGGCACAAAGTCAATGGGATGCCGTGCAAGCGGCATCTCGCGAGCGGGACGTTGAAAGGCAAGGTGCCGCCTTGAAACAAGACGCAGACATGATCGCCAAGAGCCTAGCAGAGTTGTCAATACGCCAGTCGAAGGACGAAACGGAGAAGGGGATTCAGTGGAATGACAAAAGAAAGAGCAGGCAAGCAAAAACCGAAGATGTTATCCGCTCAGAAGAGGAGAAGCTGCGTGTGCGGGAGATGATGGAGCGTAGAGTGAGGGAGGAAGCGGAACGCATACGGAAAGAAGCCGAAAAGGCAGCGATCGAGGAGCAGCGCAAAAAGGACGATGCCGCCAAGGCTGCCAAGGAGGCAGAAGAAGCAAAGGCCAGAGCGGAAGAAGAGGAGGCCGCGAAGAAAGAAGCAGAGAGGACGGAGCAAGCCAGGGCACAACAAGCCTTGGAAGGTCAGGCCACGGAACGCAACGCGCTTGGCATGACGATGCCGGATGAGGACTGGCGTGAAGCCAGATTCGCGCTGAAGGTGCGTTTTCTGTCTTCATACGATCGCCATCATTCACTCACGACATGCCAATGCAGCAATTGAAGTCAGGACCGATCGCACGCGTCAAGGCTAACCGTGAGTCGAAGAAGATGTGGAACGAAATCAGACGCAAGATCACACCGAGGGTTGGCCAGCTGACCAACGACCTTCAGGTGATCATGAACATCGTAAGCCCATCTACCGACAGCGTTGCATTGCAGCGACTTCTGATCGTGACGAACGTGAACAGTCTCAGCAGCTCGTGCAAATTCTGCGCTCATCATTCGCATCAAATTCTGACGTATATCATGCGTCATTATCCTCGCTAGCCAAGGCGATCCTTTTGCAAGCGGAGACTGAGGTCACTGCCGAGAAGCGATCTGCCAAGCCGCTCGCTCAGCTGACGTTCAACTCGATGAACGCGCTTGACGGCTTCAGCGCCGTGTTTTGGGCAAAATTGTGTCAGAGAACGGGCGGTTGGGCGATACCCGCACCAGTGCCGTCAAAAGACGCCGATGGGACGCCCTTCACTCCCGCCACGCGCATGAAAGCATCCGGCCTGCGCGAGGAGACAAGCCCAGATCACGTCGCACGCGTTGCGGGCATTATGCGCGTGTATTTTTCGTTGCTGCTCATTCCGCCGACTTCCGCCCTTTCGCGCGAATTTCACATGCCGCGTCTTTGGACGTTCATCGCTCGGCTCGTCGGACAGCCGGCCTTGTTGCAGTCCTCGCTCGCGACGGAGCTTCTCTCAGGTATGTCATGCCTTTGCGTCATCGCACTTGCGCTTGCGATCGCGGCGTTTTTTTAATTCATGGGGCTTACCGAGATACGACAGTCGCTCTGGAGGTCGGAGGATCTCACGCGCGCGACGCGTGGGGATCGCAATGGATCAAGCTCATGGCCCTGCTTTACGAAGGCGTCATGACGGACCCTTCTCCTCTTGGTGGCTCGGGACCGGACACCCGCGCGTCTCGCGTAAGACTGCAGCTGGAGATTGAACGTGTGATGGGTAGTGGGTGAACGATGAACATTAGAGGGTCGAGATCATCCCCTCTCCCCCTAGAGAGCTAGAGTTGCCAATTTGTGCGCAGAGGCTCCGATATCTAGGGAAGGCGGTAAATTTAGGGACCATCTGTCCACAATCTGTTTCATCGCGCATCGATGGTGGAGGCCATGAGAGAGAACCAAAGATGGTCATGGCCTCAGGGCCTTTCCCACTCGCATTCGGATTCGGATCTTACGCAGCCAGCCGTAGATAAAACACACACGGACACACACCACCTTGCGGTTAGGAGTATAGAACCTTGGAAAGTCTTGGAGAGCCCTAGGGCATTTGTGATCTCAATGCGATGGGGCCATCGAGACCATAAGACGCATCCTGGGGGTGAGCCACCCAGATCCGACACCAAGACCGGACGGGGAAAATCGGTTCTCGCAGCAGATAGCGGCGTCGTTCTCTTCGAAATCTCATGGTCCCTGTCCTGTTCTGGAGTCGCCGCATCGACGTGCACAGGTAGCACAGCCGCATGCTCCTACCGAATGTGTCTCGTACGCAACCTGGGGGTGAGCCAGACCGTGGAGCCTACCATCCCAATCGGGGCAAGCGGATCTACCAGCCAACTGCTCCCGATCGTTCGTTTCTCTCCCAGGTTTCTCACGGCCAAAATGGCTCACCAAGGAACCAACTCGCTCATCCTCATGCAAAACAAATTCGTGGCATTAGAACTCTGTTCTCGCGGGCATCCTGTGACCCCACTCTCGCCAAAACCGTAACCGTGAACAAGACGTATGCAAGGCGTGAAGAATTCGTAAGGTGTTTGCTACAATGCGGATAATAAGTACTAGGTGAAGAGCAAGGGTAAGTATTAGGGCGACAGACGATGCAAAAGGGACGAGACAGAACAAATCAAAAAGGTAATAAGTAAGAGCAGCGCATCGCGCTAAACCAAACCGGATTTACAACGAAAACAGAGCTAATGTAGTCACTGCTAGAAGGGGGATGTGAGAACTAGCTCCGCGATAAGATACGGCAGGCGGTTCTGGGTATAGGCACCGTGCGTATGTGGATATGGAGAAAGGAGACAAAGACAGGAGAAAGAAAGTTCCGATCGATCAAGCATTACACCCTAGTAGGGACTCGGGGACCATGTGGACGCGGCGCGGCTGTAGGGGCAGAGGGCTTCGGAGTCGCAGCAGTAAGCGCTGCGGGCCACTGGTCACTGGGAGGCAGGGGAGGACGTTGTTGTGACATGGACATCGTACGGGACTTGCGAACAGGCGATGGTGAGACTGGGGTACTAGAACGGAACGACGGTGTCGCAGATCGGTGAGCAGAAGATGAAACAGCAGGAGTCGAAATTCGAGGGGGAACGGTAGATGCCGAGCGCGAGGGGGAAGTAGGGGCCACAGACGCTGAGCGTGAAGGGGGCGTAGGGGCTACAGACGCCGAACGACTAAGCCCCAGACGCGCGAGCGGGGAAATGATATTGGGGATGTAGGACGGAGAGGTAGTGGTGGGTGAGGCCACACGTGAATCTGGAGGGGACACGGAAGACCGCGACGGGCTCGACAAACCAGTGTGAGCAGACGCCGCTGAGGATGCCGTTGACACGGCTGGGTTGGACACGAAGCGACTGAGCTCCGTACGGAGACTCTGGCACTCTTGGACCTTTTGGTTGTATTGGACTTTCTGTAAAACCGTCAGTACTGGAATTGGCCTGAGCGCTCGAAAAAACCAACCTGCCTAGAAGAATGTCAGTACCTAGGTCACGGAAGAAAAATGTGAGCCACGACTCACTTGTGAAGTTCGGCTTCGAGTCTACCCTTCTCTAGTTCAAGCCCGTCCATTTTAAATTTTAAATTTGCCTCCGCATGCTTTGTTGTTTTGGTTGCTTCGGAGAACGCCTCGTGGTTCGCGAGGATGGCCTTGAGAAGTAGGGAACTCAAGTAAAGTGCCGAGGACTGTAGATGCGAACGGGTAAGTGAACTGCTCTGAGCAGACGAGGACGGTGCACGGACAGCGTCGGCTGCGGTGACCTCTGTCAGCCAGCGATCAACCTCCTGCTTGAGCGCCGTGACTTCTTCCACTGAACATTTTTTTGAAGCCACTCGCGCGACCTTGGACTCTAGCATGCGACCCTCGCGGGCGCGTGCCTCTCCAGGTTCAGGGAAAGCAGGCGCGGACGCCTTCAGGAGAAGATCGTTCGGGAAGTCATCCTCGATGAGGGGAGGTCGAGGGCTGTTGGGGCTTCTTCTTGGGGTACTCCAGCCACTGCTGGGGCTGTTGAAGTCGATTCGAATGAGGCGAACTGTGCCGCGGGTGAACTGTTCACGGCAGAAGGGACAAGCAGGGGGTAGGCGCGATGTGGTTTTTTCGAGGATGTTATTGCAGCAATTCAAGCACAATACATGACCTGAAAGACGGGAGGAGGGTTCAGCGAAAATTTTCCTCCGAGGGGAAGGGAAGTTGAAGCGGACCGCATGGGATACAATGAGGTAAATTACGAGGACCAAACTCTTCCGCGCAAACGTCGCAAAGAGAGCCAGACTCGAGGGTTAGCATGGTAGCATATAAAGAAGAGAGAGAAAAATCTAGGGGAGCATGAGGAGGAGGGAAAGGGGGAAAAAAACAAAGGCGTCAGTGAGTGGACCTCACAAATAAATACTTTTGACTCACTTCCCCCGATTTGGCACTCCTCCGGGGTCCTTTGCATTTCTCATCCGCACATCATCGCTCCCCTCACCGCCCCACTCACCCACCGGTCCTCCCCGGTTCTGCTCGCCGAGCTTACTGCGTATATATCACCCCTGTGAGTCATCTCTGGTCTACCTTTTGGCTGTTCTACACATCTGACAATGCCTCCATGGCCAACATCGAGAACTGTACAGTTTTCCCCAACAGAGTTCAGTGGCTTGTAGGGTTAGGGCTAGGGCACAGTGCCCGGTGCCAAGGACCAGTCACTTGGCTCTTTCACTCTTTTCTTCGGCAGCACGGAGCCTCTCTTGCTTTTCTCTTTCAACGCGATTCTGAGGGAACATTGTCCTTCACACACTCGAGCCACGTCCCACCGCTCGATTCTCTGTGGTTTCTACATCTGGTGTGGTCGCATCTAGTGGTCTATTCTTCATCAAAGATCATTGTTGGACGTACGGGTGGCGTATTGAAACACGTTTAACAATATAGATTATGGGCGACAAAATGGCGCCGACCTTTGACACCCTCAGATAATCCCGAGGCTCGCTCCAAATTTGGTGCCTGCCTTTCTCCGGACCTACGATGTTACATGTTACATGTCATTACTGTGTGTGGCCAATTGTCTTTCCATTCGAACCCGAAAAGAACAGCCCCGATGCTCCTAGAACTTTTCTTTTCATACCCACGAAAACTCCCAAAGCAAATTTTCCGGTCCATGGCCATGCCTTATGGATCCATTACCTTATACCCTTTGCCCATGACCCTGCGCGCCTATTCTACTTCTTCCACTACAGGTGAGTCACTCCTCCCATTAATAACCCCACTCCATCCTATTGCGAGGATCGTTGCCCGCTTTCGCGCGAGGTCTTTCGTTCCAGGCTATCACTTGCCTGTTTCACACCTCACATGAGAGCCCTGACCAACCCTCATGCTGTGACTTCACGACAATTCTATTCCGGCGCTCATTTGGACAGCGCCTCGAGGACGCCAAGTTATTCAAAATCTACGCCACAGAAACTTTTTCTAAGCAAATTTTCTAAGCAAAACGCGCGAAATGTCTACGACTCAACCAGGAATCTTTATCGCTAAAAATACTTAATTGATGATCGGCTAGCATACAACGTTGTGCTGCACGTTCTGTAGTTACCGGGATGCGCTTGGAGTATATTCCACGAAGTGGAGTATTCGATGAGTGTACCGGTCTCATTGAAATTCGCAAACATGACAGTCATGACCGCCTGATTATTCATGCTAGGGTCCGCAGAAGGTGACAGTACCAGTGTCCGTGCGAGGATGACAGCGTGAAAGGACGGAACGCTCCGTTCGGTCTCGAATAGTCCTCTGTCTGCCTTTATCGTCCATCTATTACCGCTTATTCCCCCTCCGTCAGACGCGTCACCGTGAAGCGTCCTGCGTGCTTTCCCAAGCCCTCTTCTACGTACATTTGAACCACTCTTTGATGGGATTTCGCTCGTGATTAACTCAGAGGATGACGCAGCCCGTTTCGGTCTTAATCATCACACGTGGGATTTGCATGGCGCCAGCGGGGGAGAGCGCCAAAGTGTCCTCGTGTATAGTGCGCTGCGATAAGTGCCTGTCATTTGCCAGATTCCGCATGTAGTGACGCCTCATTACGGCGACCGAACGGAATCTCCCTCGAGTTTTCCAGGTTTCGGCGACGGCGATGTCCTCTAAAGCCGCCCAGGACATACACGTCCCGCTACACGAGGCACTCACACTCCACTTCCCCCGTGAGTCCGCGCCATCAAAACACGTCAACGTTACACACAACGTAAACCCTCTATATCCGAACCGAGCAGCAGCCCCTCACGCGCAACGCACGCGCGAACCCCCGATGGCCAAACAATTTTTTTTTTGCCTATGGTAGCACAAGCGAAGCGGCGCGCGCACTCGCAGTTTTAACCCAAGACCGAGCGATGTGCCTTTCCCGAAAATTGGAACGATGGCTTGAGGAATAAGGAAAGTATGGGCGTCGTTCTCAGTGGCGCCTCTCGCGCCGCGCCCTCGGGAACTTCACGCGGGCCAAATGGGGTCCCGGATGCCAGTGAGCGGGAATGTGGGACAAGCCCGGCCAGGCCATTCATTGATCATTCACGAGGGGCACGTAGATCTCTATATTTCTTCAAACGGCAACTCCTCCGCGAGGATCGTATCGCGTATCATTAGGTGGCCCCTTGCGCCACCCGAGTTTGCCGCCATCCGC
Source organism: Russula earlei (assembly GCA_025769875.1). Lineage (NCBI taxonomy): Eukaryota > Fungi > Basidiomycota > Agaricomycetes > Russulales > Russulaceae > Russula > Russula earlei. The sequence continues at coordinate 136,326 of JAGFNK010000014.1, forward strand.
CATCGCCTGGTGTCTTTGGACTCTCCGCAGCGCAAATTGCCCATCATTGATGGGCACCAAGGACGCGTTGCCATCGCACCGCCAATTCCGTATCCATATCATGATTTGCCCACTGCTGTGCCAGGGAAAGATTAGACTAGCGGCCATCAAGTAGGGCCTCAATTGGCCATCGTCTTATCATGCGTGCGGTGCCAACCGTCGTCGTCGATGGTGGAGCATAAATGGCATCCGCCGACTGCGGATGGGTCTTCGGAAGCACTGCATTACCATTCTGCTAACCACTGACCGTTGCAAACCTTGTCTCGCTTCTGGATGTGCAAAAAAAGCTTTGGCTGAACCATGCGCAGTGTCATTGTCACATCTCGATTCTACCTTTCCCGAGGGAACTGTTTGTCACTGGAAGCATCCTCGAAGCTTTTCTCATCAGACCTGTTCACCTCTCCGCGTTCCAAGATAGGTATTCTCCTGCCCAGCATGAACTGCATCTCATCCCGGAAGCGGAAGGCACAAAGTGGGACTCGCTATAGTAAATTTCAGCGGAGATGTTCTCCGTGAACAACTAATTGCGTGGTCCTCCTTGCAACTGCACTGATACACTGGTCGTATACAACTCGGCTTCCCTTCTGGGATCGAGTCGAATGACACCTCAGAAGCAAGTAGACAATAAAGTAAATCAAAAGAAAGAACGAAGCGCAACCACGGGACAAGGCCTTGTAGACAAGGTCCTGCTGCGTGTCGTGCGGCGACACATTGCTTATTCGGTAGCACGTATTACATGTGGGGAGAACACGTGAAACGATTGTATACTAGCGATCATAGACGACGACCACGGCGACCACCCTGGAGAGAGTCAACAAAAACCATCAACAACAAATAACCTCGAAGCAAACCTTGCGACGTGTAGAGTCTGTAGGAATGGGGGTAACATCCTCGATGCGACCAATGCGCATTCCAGAACGCGCGAGTGCCCGTAGGGCACTCTGAGCACCAGGACCAGGGGTCTTGGTGCCAGTGCCGCCAGTCGCACGCAATTTGACATGGAGTGCAGTGATCCCGACCTCGCGGCAACGAGCAGCGACATCCTGAGCGGCAAGCATAGCAGCATAAGGAGATGACTCGTCACGGTCGGCCTTGACTTTCATTCCACCTATCGAGGATATGAAAATAATATGAGACATCGTTAGAGGCCAATATTTGGATCTCACCTGTCACGCGGGAAATCGTCTCTTTGCCGGACAAGTCGGTGACATGAACAAAGGTATCGTTGAACGAAGCATAGATATGCGCGACGCCGAACACGAGCTCGCCCTCGCTAACCTGGGGTCCTAGCTGGACAGTGGTTTCTTGTACGGCACGCGCTTTTTTGGGAGGCTATCCGGATGTCAGCGATCTCATCCACCAAACCGCAGATTCCTTCTTCCACAAAGAAGGATAGCCGAATGTGACTCGGTTATATATGCAGGGAACGTACCATTGTCTGAGGCTTTCGAGTGATAGGGAAAACCTGAACTTGAACCAAAGGAAGAGGGCGGTGTGTAAGGGGACAGCACTCCAAATTAGAGTTGTAGTAGCGATCGGTCAATGCCGTGACTAAATCATCCAGATCCAGCTCGCAGTAGTAGCTGGCCACATCTAACTACATCGATGGTCCTGGTATTTGTTACAAGCTATACATGATAGCCTGGTGTTATTCTACCAACTCCAGGTTCGTCCCGGATCGATGGAAATGGTTGCATGCCACTACGAGTTCGGTATGCTGTGTAACGAATCCTATTCTCCCACGTCCCGCTTCTCCCTCCCCCTTCCTTACGCTCGCCCTATTCCGCATTAATGCAGAGCTGTTGGTGTTGGTTCTTCCCGTGAAAATCGGGGGTACCACATCGGCTTTTGATGTGGGCCGTGATGCTTCGGCTATCGACTGGACCATATTCCCTGCCTCAAATTCCCGCCTATCAGATGGACCCGTGCGCGCACCGCACAACTAGTACATTCTCATTTCCTCATTGATGGCCTCCACCGTTCCGTTCCAAGACGTGCCGATACAGCTCAATAAGATACTCTTGCAGTCATCAGATGCTTATCTACGGCTTATCGTCCATATTATGGAACCGCGAATGAACAATGGAACTCCTTACAGGGCGCTTCCAAAGTGATGACCCTAGTAAATGACAACAACCAATACATTCCTCACCATGAGTGATTGTCCATAGATAATCAATGGATGAATTATGATATTTGTACCCGTTTTGGACTGTTGAGGTGAGATGCTGATGCTGTCCCCTTTATAAACTCACGTTAAGAACCTCTACCAGGGGTTTTCCTCTTTCCTCTACACCTTTATCATGTCATCCAACGTCCAGTGCACAGCGCTCAATAACGCGATCAGGGCCAAAGGTTCTCATTTTCCCATAGTACTTAGCGTGGCATTGAAATTTTCTTAGGGTATACCCATTCCCAGCTGGCTGACCGTGTTGGCTCCACCCCCGAACGTGTTACGGACAGTCCGTCTGAACATTTTTAAGACTTGGTTTCTTACTTACCGGTCTACGTGTGATAGTCCTCTCCGGCCAAGCGAAGCCCACCCAACAGGAATTCGATAGTCTCGCACGAACATTGGGCGTTACGAACCCGGTGAGTAGCTGCGCACGATATCCAAACCTTCAGACTTCAAGCTGACATACCTAATTCAATTTGTCTCTCTAGCCCCATAACTCAGCTCACACAACCAAGTAGGAATGTCAGCAAGGCGCCAGCTCGACAGCCCGGAGAAGGCATGGGGAGGCTCAATATTGGAAGTCGCAATGGCATCTAACATGTGTTTATCAATTATCAATGAACCCTTCGGTCGTGATATCTTTGTATCTATGTTGAAATGAAATGGCGGTGATGTCTCATACGTGATTAAAGATGTAGGCCAGCTCTAAGCTGGTTGAGCAAGTGAGTGAGTACTACTTTTTGGGAGGGCTCTATTGTTCCGGTCCTTACTTAAGGGTTACTCTCCAAGCCACGCTTGCTTAGCCCGGATGGCCTCCAATTGGAATGTATAATGGACACTTGACATTGCATGCTGGGACAACGACGTCCCCACAGCGAATGCTAACAACTGCATGCTGATACGCTTGCTGGGAACGCCACTTTGGGGGACTGGTATATTCGGATACCGCCCGGTGCTGTCCTGATGATTACCATACTTGGATACATGTCCTGAGGACCCCGACAGAGATCAGGTGCTGAAGGAGTGATGGACCCACGCACAAGGCACAAGGGAGGAGCAAGGACGTGTACCACATGATTCGTCACGGGATAGATCCAATTGTTTTGGTAGTCAACAAGCCAGATGGATTCGGATCGGTGTACTTGGTGGATCGCGGGGAAATGCCGTACAGATGCGCCTCTTTGCCGGTCGTGGTGAACGGTTGCAGGAAGTCCTTCCCCATGGGATGGCTCGGCGTATTCTAATCAAGGCTGTGGAACGGTCAGATGAAACGTGGGACTTGCTGCGTTGGCACAGTTTCACTGGATGCGACCGGATGGTGATATTTAATCATACCGTGGACGGGGACGTGAGCCGAAGAACATGAACGAAGCCAAGAAGGTCGGTGACTGCGAAGTTATGAATGAATGAGCGGAACGGATGCGCTAGCAATGAAGTAAAACCGCATCCAGTTGCTTCTGAGTCACGAAAGGGCAGGGGATGCATTGAGGGGCCTCATGTGTTTTGTGACATGACCAAGGGATTCCTTCACACCTGCAGGGGGTGACCCACAAAAGCGAGGTAGAATGGACTCGAAGAAATACGTCTCTGTCTGTTTGTGCCGGTGAGGGCATCTGTATACCAATGTATAAGAGAATCAGCACAAATTCTATCCTCCGTCGGATGATATAGTGAAGCCCAATGGCCGCGCGAACCAGGGACGGATGCGGCGCTACAAAGGGATGCCGCGCAAAAACCCTAACACCGTAGTACGTGAAAGGGATGTCCAAGGAGCAGGAAGTGACCGTCTGCTTCGCCAAACAGGCGAGGCGTCTGCCTCGTGAACGACCTCCGTGCAGTGGCGGCGAGCATGATAAAGCTAGGCACCTCTGCTGGTATCAGCAGTACATGGGTGTCGATTGGGAAGGTCCCCCATAACAGAGCACTTCGGTACTGTCTAGTGCCCGTCGTCTTGTAGGGAAACGCCAGCTATGCATGCCGTAACAACTGTCACCCCAGGGCCTGATTGAAAGGAAATCGCCGGCCCCACGCAGAGGGGGCGTGTTGGGGGCCATTCCGAATTCGCCCAAGCCGTTTGGGAAGGCGGTTCTCGCTTTCCCTCAGGCTTCGGGCTCGGGGACACTATAAACCAGAAGCGGCTCTCGGAGTCAGCTCGCTTCGAGTTCCTTCATGCATCCGCTGCGTGAACGAACTCGAAGCAAGTCGCTCGGGGAATGGATGCGTTGTGTGAACTTTGGGATGCAAGAGAGGGTGAGCGGAACAGGAGATAAGCTCAGATAAAGACTTTTGGGAGGTCGCTGTGACAGGCTTTTTGCGAGGTTAACGTTATTCTGGATCTCAATGAACATCCTGCGCCCGGGCGAAAGGGCAGTCGAGATATTAAACGTCAAAGCGGGGGAAACGTGCCAGTGAGCGCGGAAGGGGATCGCTAATGTAGACAAATTGAGCGTACATCTCGGGACTAGGACCTATCCGGTGTGAAAACGGAGCACGGGGTTTATTACTGTCGCAGGCTTTCGAGATCGAACACAATCGTGACGGCTGGCTGGGAGAATATATGTACAACTCGTTAGCATTTTAGTAGTATTGGAACAGGGAAATTAAAGTCGACATCTAGTCCGACTCCGTTCGTCACGTCACAATAGACCTCTCTGGAAATGCGGACAACTCGAATCTGGTCAGGAACAGCCCTCTCTTCAGGCGTGTTCGGGACATCGTTTGTGAACAGTATGAAACTGATGTGTAGTAGGGCCAGTGTACATGTGGCCCGGGTACACGTTGGCAGTATTTCGAGGGTCCCGGTTGAACACCGACGACACTCACCTCTCAGTCAGGGTTCTATATATATTTTGTTTGTTGCAATTACTGTGATGGGCATTGAAGATGAGGTCGGCAACTGGCATGGCACGAACTCAGGTATCACTCAGCAAACCCGCGCACGTGTACCGAGAACTGAGGTGACTGACTACTCTATTTATTTATAGTGCTGGCCCTGACCATGAACGGCGAATATACTGAACGAATATAGGGCATAGCGAATCTGAAAAGCGACCCTTGCACGAAGAACTTGGATATCCGCCACGCGGATCTCAGCCACGTTCGTAATTAGTATTTCGCTCTCCGAGTCGGCGAGCGTAGAGGTTAACGTCAGTTTTGGAGAAATCGGAATCCAACTCCCATCCTCTGTACTGTGATACAAATGTACTTGAATTTGATCCGAGAAACCCGACTGACATATCTTACATGATAAATGTTCTCGTTCAAACCAATCTCGAGTTCGTTATCGCAACGATGTCCTCAGCGGCCTCTACAGGGCCGACCAGTGCCTGGTCACTTACTCTGACAACATCGACGACTGGCCGCTCCCTAGTCTCCACTGAAGTGCGGGTATCTGGACATAGATGCGATATCCAACTTCGGATATGTGGACCTTTTGAGGTGGTCGTGAAGGAGAGTGAGGCACTGCTAACCACCAGATGGTTCTTCCTCTCCTTGAGCAGAACCCGTACATTCTGATGGTTGCCAACTTCATAGGTGTGACAGACTTGCCAGTCAAGTTTAGTCCGAGTGCGCACCGAACTCTCAGGCGGACTTGCATGATTGGTCGTGGGGAGATCATTTCCGTGCCACAGCTCTGCAGACGAAGAACTGAGAGGTAATGGCCTGCGGCGAGCTCCCCATCAACTCTACTGGCTACCAGCAAGCAAGGAGACTGGTGCGTCCGCACTAAAACAGGTGCAACAGGCAGTGCACATTACGAAATCATTTTGAGTTCGGGCGTTAAGTCCCCTTGCCAAGCGAGGCGGCATTGTTCCCATAACTTGGGCGGCAATCGAATAGTTAGGTGAGGAACCGACACTTCAGAAGAGGGAGGGAATCAGAGCTAACTGGCCACCAGAAGACCAGGGGGTATCCGCCATTCAGTCAACCGTTAAGTGAAAGCGAACTTCAACAAGTCCCGGATCGTGTTAGCGAACGGTATCATCACTGAGATCTCCGCTTTAGAGACCACTAGTGGAGAGGAGAGAATTCCTACATCGTAAACAGAGTTCGAAAATATACTTGCGCTCGCCAAAAGCACGAAGAAATGGTCCAATCGCCCACGTAACTCGAGAATTCTTGACACCGGGAAACGTTACGTTACCATCTCGAAAAAGTAGTCGAGAGGAAAGGAGGATCGACACGTACAACAAATAATGGTAAGGGAGCACATTAGAAGAGTAACAGATTCAAGCAAACTGAAACTAATGATGATGTGTTGCCTTTACGATCGAGATAACGATGATGATGATGATGATGAGGATGGCAACTCCAATGATAAGGCGCATCTAGGTAGTGACACTATGAATTTGTGTGACCGCAAACAAAAATAATTACATTACCTTCATATCTTTCCACCTTCAAAAGTTCAGATGGTTCACAAATTCAGTTTGTGTTAGGTTCCAGGAGGTCACATTTGAGGCTTACCACATGTTCTGTAAGGTTTGATAAGCCTAGGTCATTATAAGACAACAGAAAGACTCAACACACCTTTCGGACCCGATTAGCGTTGCGCCTAAAGCCTTGAGCAGAAACGGCAAGATTGTCTGAGAAGGATGGGAAAATATGAGAACTTATATCCGACATGGGATGAATTCACCCATATGAGGAAGGGCTAATATAACTCGCGTGGGGAAAATGAGGAACACGAACCTGTCTTGTCTTGCAAAGAGTCAAGTCGCTCTTGACGCTCTACAACCTTGGTAATGTTGTCTCGCATGATGTTGACGGTGTCATCGATTTGTGCTTGAATCGCAGCGGTCTTGGGGTTCGGCCCAGCACTCCCGCCGGGAGCGGAGGGATTGGCTGACGAGCCACCGCGAGGAAGGTATGGATCATACGGTTCGGACCTGGTCGACAGCAAAGAGATGGTAGTAGGGGAGGTGAGAGTTCAAACGACTACGGACAACACGTAAGCTTACATGACGTCGGGGTACGGTTCTTGATGAGAAAGGGGGAGTCAGAGGGGGAGAAACTTGATAACGGGTGACGCACTAGGCTGATTGTGCTCTGTATCAGTGGATAGTGGATGCTGCGTTGAAGGAGGACGAACGATGATGGTGGTCCGGTTGGTTGAGTTGCGCACCGCCCGGTTACAAAACATGGGAAACACCCCCCGGCTTCGGCCGGTAGAAACTCCGATCTCCAAACGTGGCTTAGTGTAGTGTGTGTGTACGACTACATGTACCGTTGACTATACTGTAGCTCGTAACAAGACCCTTCGTTAAAAGCATGGTGCCAGTAGTATATATTCTTGGTAACATGTGCCATGCCATACAAGGTAATAAAAAAGGTCAACGACCCCCCCGTCCTCCCTTCGCCTGCTGCTTAGAGATATTCTTGAGGTTGGCTGCGGGACCAGCAGGTCGTTGTGCCTGTGGTCATATGAGATCGGTGTCATATATCATGAGAGGCGGACACACGAACCTTAGGCTTCTTCGCCTCTTTTTCCTTCTTTTCGGCCTTTGCCTTCGAGATCGCGGCAAGCCGCTGTTGTGTCCGAACTTGTGTGCTCTGATTACGCTTTGCAACAATGGCCGCGAGGTCTGCGCCAACAATTCCGCGCTGATGTTTTACGGTTCTACGCGATCGTTTCTTTGCCACTTCCTCTGTAATACCCTTCTTGTGCATGCGGCGGTAAGGAATAGTCCACGCAATCTTTCGCGGATTCTTGCGCTGGTGAAACAAAGATTCACTCTTCGAGGTGCCGAAACGGAAGATCTGAGGAAAGAGGAGGTTCACAAAAATCATCGACAGGCATGGACGTCTTGGTACCAACCTTACTGTCACCACGAACAAACAAGCGACCCTTGCTCGGATATATCTTGTAATTAGTGAACGAGTCGATTTCCAGTTTCTACAACAATCGTCAGTTGGAAGAAGGTCGTGTTATGACGCACGCACCATCTGAAGGGTGAGGCCGGGTCCAAAGCAACCATTAGTGATTCGGTTTAATATACTGTCATCCAAACGCGGTGCGCGACATCCATCCGCCGAAGCCGGGTAAAGACGAGATATTTATGATGGAGAGGGGAAAGAAGACGTCCTGGAAACGTTCTGGGTGATAAAAGGGTGGCTCACCTTGAAGAATTAAGGGCCTGTTGAGGGATGGGAGTGTCTTGACCTTGACTTTGGTTATAGGGAGATTAACGACGCAAGCGGGGCCTGAAGATCGGATATCTCCGGTCGGCATCCGAATTTCCCCAGCATCTTGTTGAGCAGTTTTGTTTCTTAAGTTGATGTTCATATTCTGTGCTGTGCCTTTCGTTCTTATTCGCTTAGGAGACACTTTGTACTGCGCGCTGTTGTCTTTAACGTGGAACGCACTATTTCGTGGAACGTGGATTTAGGAGTGTGGTGCCGATGCCATCAGTGGCGTTACGTGGCACAGACAGGAGCTTGCTTGCTGCGGTGACCGCGCTCGACAACAGAGCACCGTACTGTACACTACGAGGCGTTGAATAGAATGGAATGGATCTTTCTCGTTGATCATGATGTCATTCAAGGATGAGAACGAAGTACCTTGACACATCGTACGTACAGTGAGTGACCGAACAACCGAAACACGCATGCGATCAACGCCCTTACCACACACACTCACGTCCCGCTTTCTTATCTGACATCCCTATAATTCAAACCTCCTTCATATACCACGCTCCTTTCTGTCTCTCTGTATGCCATCATGTCCAAGGCTTCTCACAAGCACACCGCCTCCATCGTCCAAAACCAAAAGGCTCACCTTGCAACTGCCTACAATGAACTCGGCAAGGAACTAGCCTCCACGAAGATCAAAGTAGTAGGAAATTATACCCTTGGCAGGGTCATAGGCGAAGGTAACTTTTCTCTATTCATTCTTCCGAGAGTCATCTCATCTTCCCCAGGGGCATATGGGAAAGTACGCCTTGGCACGCATCGACTCACATCCACACGCGTTGCTATAAAACAAATACCCAAGGCGCTTTCTGCCACGCTCACTCGAGAAATCCACCATCATCGCCAGCTCCATCACCCTCACATCACTCAGTTGTATGAAGTGATCGCCACTGAAAATTCTATCTGGCTGGTCACCGAATTATGTTGCGGAGGAGAACTATTCGACTACCTTACAGAAAAAGGCAGGATATCAGAAGAGGAAAGCCGCCATATATTTGGCCAGATCTGCCTGGCAGTAAATTATCTGCATGACAAAGGCATCGTGCACCGTGACCTCAAGTTGGAGAACGTGTTGTTGGATGAACGCTGTCGGGTCAAGCTTGGTGACTTTGGTTTCACTCGTGAGTTTGAACGGGGTACATATTTGGAAACATATTGCGGTACGACTGGCTATGCCGCCCCAGAAATGCTGGAAGGGAAGAAGTACCTGGGGCCAGGTAATTCCGAATCGCCCATTCCCTTACTGTTTAACGACGCTGACTTCTCGCAGAGGTGGACGTCTGGTCCCTCGGCGTAATACTCTACTGCCTTTTAACCGGAGGGTTACCCTTCGATGATGACAATGAGTCCATTATGAGGCAGATGGTCATCAAAGCCGAGTTTGACGATCCCGAATGGCTCTCTGATGGTTTGTTTACCTTCCCGTCCTGTGTGATTATTGTCTAATCTTTCACCAGATGTACGTGACCTGGTCTGCAAAATATTGCGAAAGGACCCTATCAAGCGCATCACAATTCCCCAGATACTTGTTCACCCTTGGTTCACATCTTCGTCTTCCTCCGTTCCTGGCATCTCCCCTAGCCCTGCGGTCGTCGTCCCGCAGTCAATTCAAGCACAGCCCTCTGCTGCGACCTCTGAGTCATCGGCGACTTCTGAATCTTCATTTCGCTCGGCATCGTCAGAGATTGACATATCTTCCGCAACAACGCCGGACGATGTTTCTCATGAATCTGTATCTGACGAGAATCCCCAAATACATCGTCACCCCAGTCAGTCTACCATACGTAAGGTAGTCAAGAGTGAAGGGAAGAGGGAACCACATCCAGAGACCGTAATCGAAGAGGATTTTCCCCATCTGGGCTCTCAACCATCTTCCGTCTCGCATTCTCCCAAAATCAGAGGACCCCCGGCGTTCCCCATACGCACCCCCGTGCGGACTAAACGACGGTCTGTATCTTCGAACCTTTCCGATCCGTCGTCTCCGGTGGTCGAACAACCTTTGCCTTCATTTCCTCCGCAAGATTTTGCCTCGCTTCTGAAGAGCCCCGCGCCTATCATATTCGGGACAAAGTTCGAGCGTGAGCTGTTGAATAATTTAAGCACCCTTGGCCTCGATACTGGTCAAATTGTACATTCTGTCTTGAGTGATGCCTGTGACTCAGCTAGCGCCATCTGGTGGATGCTCATGCGACGCGCCGAACGCAAAGCGATGGAAGCGGAGAGCAACCGTTCGCAAGATCGTGATGCTCAGATGGTGGATGTGGAGGCACGCGGGAGCATAGAGCGGAGGCGCCCCTCTAGCAGTGGGACAGCTGATCCCAGGACCCCTTCCACCAACCGCGCCGACCCACCGCCTTTACTTTCTGCCCATTCTGCCCCAGAGCTTGCCTTTATTCCTCCGACCCCCACATCTACGATTCGTGCCCCAGCAAAGACTCCTCCCCGCGTCGCTTCTCCAATACATGCTCTCTTATCACCGACCTCGTCCACTACGGATTCACAGCCTAAGTCCCACCCCTCAACTCCTGGTGGACATGTCAAGGAGAAAGACCGAGACAAGGACAGGGAAGCCTCGAAGGGAAAGCGCGACGCTAAGATGCGTTCCGGTAGTGTTAGCATCATGCAACGGGCCACTACAGCTCTTGAAGCTGCGGGATTAGTTCGGAAGAAGTCTACGGAGGCTGTAAAAGATGACAAGTCGAAGGAGAGAGAGGGAGAGAAACGCGGTGGCAATGACGAATCTCGACATGTGCATGGTTCAGGGAAATTGGTTAAATCGCCTCCCTCGCGGGACACCGGGACACTGACTCCAGATCAAGAGGTTGTAGCAAATACCACAGCTCCAAATTCTCCTTGGGTTCTCGCGAGGTTGAGCAACTCTTCTCCTCCAGAAACCTCCCCCACTCCGTCGCCTGGAGATACCCTTACATCGTTACCTCAGATCTCTCCCAAGGAAGGGGGCCAGCATCGAAATCGTGCTAGTCTACTTTCTGCATTCCGAACGTGGTTCAATGAAGACCGAAGGCGCAAACGCAAGTCCGCTGCTAATGGAACAGTGAACGCGCCTTTTGCGCATGGGGTAGACCCGCGCACACCATCGACCTCTGGCGCTGGACGCAACTCGGTTAAAGCTAAGCGAAGGACCAGTGGTGGGGGTGGAACAACGCGCAAAGGTCATCGTGCAAAAGGTCATTCCATATCTTCTCGCCGGTCCAGCAGTGTCAACTCCCGTCGCTCGTCTACCGCGTCCATGGCACAAGTTACCATGGAGTCACCACAGCTTGCATTGGAGCATATGGTTGCAATGTCAAGACAACGAAGCGATCCGTCTCGTCGCTCTTTCGGCAGCAGAACTCCGAATTCAGAACGTGGGGAACACAACTCACGCCCGTCGTCTGTGCTTAGTTTCACCGTTGGGAAGCACAGACATCGCAAATCACCTTCCGTGAGTTCGGCGAGTTCTCTCCAGCTGGCCCGCACTACCTCCCCCTACCATCATCGAAGGGCGGGCTCGGGTTCCTCCACGCGGGTAGTGCGATCACCTGCTCAGACGACGCCGCGGGCGCTGCACCTGCGCTCGAACTCTACCGCATCTTCTATCCATTCGTTACCCTCTTCAAGGCGTGGGTCATTCTATGAGCAATCGGAAAGCGATGCACAGCGGACGGGTTCTCCTTTCCGCCCTCACTCGCGTAGCACAACAGATGAGACTCCACGACGAAGTCAGGTCCACGGAAACACCACTTTCGTTGCTCAGAAGCGTCAAACACCCTTCCAGCCTCCCTTGTTAACAGGCTCCAATAGCACGTCGAGCCGCTCAAGTTGGAAGAAGTCGTGGGGGCTCGAGCCGCCCGGTTGGCAGACACGGACAGCCCGTCTTCCCATTGAAGTATTGTCAATATCTCCTGCAGCGGACGCTTCTGTGCTGCGTGACGTGTTTACTGGGCGGCCATCGCTTAGCCCTGAAGACGACGACGAGTGGGTGGATGTGGACGACGAACCTGGCTACATGGGGGGAGTTGGACAGACTCCTACCACTACGGCGTCGCTTTTCAGCACTGGCAACCCAATGCCGCCGCTCGACTCGACATTCGGCGGCTATGCTCTTGGGGAAAGTTCTAACGTGTTCGCTGCCCCATCACGCTTGCCTCCCTCCGCGCGGGCACAGAAGGGCAAACGCGCTGGCAAGGTTTCATCCAATCGTATGAAACCTGGTACCCCTCCAATCGGGCGGTTGTCCCCTCTTCCTGGTGAACTCACCCCAGATGGGGTCCCCGAAGCACGTGGTGGGAGAAGACAACTACCAAACGTTCGGCCAGGACCTGCATTCAAGCATGCGATTCAGGAGGAGGACGAGGACGAGGGAGAAGAATAATCACCGTCATACTTTTTTTTTTTTCGGTTCTATGCACGTGCATGAATGACCTATGCTCCATCCTAGATGACCCATGGTATTTTGTCCTTGATTTGCATTCTAGTCGGTTGGAAACCACTTTACCTCGTTTCCTTCATCCCATTGCTTCGTTGATATCTTTCTGTGCTAGCTTAGCTTATTTACGTTCCCTTGATGGGCACTAACGTGACAGCGATGTACTTTTATTTATGTGGACGGTGTACAACTAGATATTGTGGACCCACAAGGATTCGCGTGACTGACGCGCTCGTCACGCGCACGTGCGCGTTTGGACGCGGTGCGATGATTAAATATATAACACTCCCTTTATTCCTCAAGTGCTCTATCTAGGGATGGCACACCGATTGAACACTAGATCTCGTCCATCATTTCGTGGTTCCAGAGGAAACAGCTCATTCAGGGGATTTCGGGGCCGCGGTCGAGGCGGTTCAGGCTCTGCGCGGTCAAACGCGGCACCTAAACAAGATGACGAGGGCACGCGGCTCGCAGAAAGATTTGAGCAAGTGAAACTATATGATGATATCGATGACAAGCTCGGATTCGCCCGGATCCAAGAAGGACCCAAGAAGGAGGGTTGGTTGGTTAACATGCATCCAGTTGAGTATAGCATTTCGATCCCAAGCTCGTGGATGTTGTCTTGATTGACGGAAACGCGCAACGCTCTTCGTCCATCGGTGCCTCGGGTCTATCAACATCCACTGCCTATGCTTCTGTTGCGTCGTTGCATACTGACGGACCTTTCTATCAGACAATTGTAAAAGATCCCGACTGGCCAGGCGGCAGAGCCGCAGTCGATTATTACTTCATCCAAGAGGACGGCGCGATGTTCAAGTGTACGATGAATTCTGAACCATATTTTTATATCTCATGCGTAGTACGTCCGCCTTGGCGAGCTATTTCTCACTCGTTTGTGAGCTGCCTTCACAGGTCGGGATGGAAACAATCGTCGAGGAATGGCTCATCAAGAAGTATGAAGGTGTCATTTATCGCATTGTTCGCGAGAGGAAGGAGGACCTCAAGATGCCCAATCACCTCCTCGGACATCGACGCCTCTTCCTTCAGCTGTGCTTCCGCAATGTTACGGACCTCTTGATCGTTCGGCGTGATATCATGCCCCTCGCCTTGGCCAACGGTGCCAAACGGAATGCCATCGACGCATACGCCGAAGTCGTCAATGCGACCGAAAGCTCCCACATGGATATCGACAGCCCATGGGGTGCCGAAGCAGGTCCATCTACCGTGCGTGACAAAGATCCACGAGATGGTATCATCGACATCCGCGAGTTCGATGTGCCTTACTATCTTCGGGTGGCAATGGACAACGACATCCGCGTCGGGCTATGGTACACGGTCACGTTTGATGCGGGCCAGCCCACCCTCACTCCGCTCACGGACCGTGTCAAGCGTCCTGATCCGGTGGTCCTGGCTTTCGATATTGAAACGACAAAGGCACCTCTGAAGTTTCCAGATCAGGCCATAGACCAAGTCATGATGATCTCATACATGGTCGATGGACATGGCTATCTTATCACGAATCGCGAGATTGTGAGCGAGGACATCGAAGATTTTGAATACACGCCAAAGGAAGGCTATGAGGGACCCTTTATTGTGTTCAATGAACCGAATGAGGTCAGTTCGGCTTTCGAGAGGGGGCATCAGCTTTCGCTCACTGACCTTTCCAGGCATCTGTCATAAAGCGATTCTTTCAGCACATCCAGGACGTTAAGCCTACCGTCATTGCTACGTTCAACGGCGACTTCTTCGATTTTCCCTTTCTGTGCGCTCGCGCGAAGGCTCATGAAATCGACATGTTTTTGGAGACGGGATTTGCCAAAGACTCGGAAGACGAATTTAAGAGCCGATGTTGCGTGCATATGGATTGTTTCCGCTGGGTGAAACGCGATTCCTACCTACCGCAAGGTAGCCAGGGTTTGAAGGCCGTCACTGTTGCAAAGCTCGGTTATAACCCAATCGAGCTCGATCCTGAGCTCATGACGCCGTGCGATCTTCATTGCTCCGTGTCACGCTCATGCTAAGGAGGTCACTTGAACAGGTACGCTATGGAGAAGCCACAGATACTGGCACAGTATTCCGTCTCAGATGCCGTTGCGACGTATTATCTGTACATGAAATACGTTCATCCTTTCATCTTTTCGCTGTGCAACATCATCCCGCTGTGTCCTGATGAGGTCCTCAGAAAGGGCAGTGGAACGTTGTGCGAAACTCTCTTGATGGTGCGACGTTTCGTGTCGACTGGCTCTGGTGTTGCTTTCGTTAACATCGTCATAGGTAGAGGCTTTCCGCGGACGCATCATCATGCCAAATCGGCACGAGGAAGAGTACGGCAACATGTACGAAGGTCATCTTTTAGCATCTGAGACATACGTTGGTGGTCATGTCGAAGCCCTCGAAGCGGGCGTATTCCGTAGTGACATAGAGACCCATTTTAAGATTGTTCCCTCCGCAGCTCAAAAGGTACTCCTTCCACTTCTCTGTCGGAAGCATGTTGACATTCGGGACAGTTGATTGACGAACTTGACGCGGCCCTAACGTTCTGTATCGCGGAGGAGTTCAAAATTCCTATCGAGGAGGTTACTAACTACGATTCGGTGAAGGCGGAGATCCAAGCTGCTCTTGAACAGTTGCGAGATAATCCCCTGCGGACAGACAAACCTCTGATTTATCACTTGGACGTCGCCGCGATGTATCCCAACATCATGCTATCAAATCGTCTGCAGCCTGATTCTGTTGTGGACGAGTCCGTTTGCGCCGTCTGCGACTTTAACCGACCGGGAAAGACTTGTGATAGGCGGCTAACGTGGGCCTGGAGGGGCGAATTCTTCCCTGCCCGACGCGACGAGTTCAACATGATACGACACGCTCTTAACCAGGAGACTTTTCCACCGAAACGACCAGGGGATCCTTCAAGGCGGTTCTCGGACTTGTCTCAGTCAGAGCAGACAGCCCTCGCACACAAACGACTTGGTGATTATTCGCGAAAAGTATACAAGAAGACAAAGGACACCAAGGTCGAGAACCGCGAGTCGATCATCTGTCAACGCGAAAACCCCTTCTATGTGGATACCGTACGCCGGTTTCGCGATCGCCGTTACGAGTATAAAGGTCTTCATAAAACGTGGAAAAAGAAACTTGACGTCATCTTGACCGAAGGACGACCGCTTGCCGAGGTCGACGAAGCGAGGAGGTTTATCGTCGTCTATGACTCGCTGCAACTGGCTCATAAGTGCATCCTCAACTCTTTCTACGGTTATGTGATGCGCAAGGGTGCTCGCTGGCATTCGATGGAGATGGCAGGGGTAACTTGCTTGACAGGTGCAACAATCATCCAAATGGCTCGACAGCTCGTAGAACAGATCGGCCGCCCATTAGAACTGGATACGGATGGAATTTGGTGCATGCTTCCTGGCGTATTCCCGGAGAATTTCAAGTTTCAACTAAGAAATGGAAAATCGATTCCCTTCACGTACCCGTGCACAATGCTGAATCATCTCGTCCACGACAAGTTCACAAATCATCAATATCATGACTTGGACCCGGAAAGTGGGGATTACAAGGTGCATAGCGAAAACTCCATCTTCTTCGAGCTGGATGGTCCCTACAAGGCAATGATTCTACCCTCGTCCAAAGAGGAGGACAAGTTGTTGAAGAAGCGCTACGCCGTCTTCAATGACGATGGGTCATTGGCAGAATTGAAAGGATTCGAAGTGAAACGCCGGGGAGAACTTCAGCTTATCAAGATATTCCAGTCTCAGATTTTCGATAAATTCCTCCTGGGAACAACAACCGAGGAATGTTATACAGCAGTCGCTGAAGTCGCCGACCGTTGGCTTGATGTTTTATTCAGTAAGGCGGCAGACCTTTCGGACGAGGAGCTCGTCGACCTTATTGCGGAAAACCGGAGTATGTCGAAAACCTTAGCAGAGTACGGGACCCAGAAGTCGACATCTATCAGCACTGCCAAACGGCTTGCGGAATTCCTGGGAGACCAGATGGTAAAGGATAAAGGTCTAGCTTGCAAATTCGTCATCTCTGCGCAGCCAGCTGGCGCCCCTGTCACCGAACGTGCTGTACCTGTCGCCATCTTCTCGGCGGACGAGAACGTGAAACGAAAGTACCTGCGGAAGTGGTTGAAGAACAACGGCCTCACCAGCTTCGATCTGCGATCCATCCTTGATTGGGAGTATTATATTGAACGGTTGGGCTCTGTCATTCAAAAGCTCATCACCATCCCCGCCGCCATGCAAAAGGTGACGAACCCCGTTCCCCGTATTCATCACCCAGATTGGTTGCATAAACGAGTAGCTGCCCTCGATGACAAGTTTCACCAGCACAAGGTGACCGACTTCTTCAATCCTGTCGCGCCTGGAGCGGAGCCTACTCAGCCAACGGATATTGAAGACATTGGAGATGCGGACAAAGTTTCCATCGGTCGTCGCATCGCAGTCGTCAACCGCAAGCCAAAGAAAATATTATCGACAGCAAGTGAGAAGACAAATGACATTTCTAGCAGGCCTTTACCAGATCCTTCACGGAACTACTCCGCCTGGATCAGGGCCATGCGACCTCGTTGGAAGCAACGACGTAGCATGCGCGTGGCGAATGCCGATTTGACCACAGTCCCATCCATGTTCCGTGGAGTGACAAAGTCCAAAGCTATGTCTCGCTGGGATATTGTACAGTTGCGCTCAACACGGTCCCCTGGGCGGTATGATCTCTGGCTCAGCGTCGATGCGGAGCTTTACTCAATACCACTCTGTATCCCGCGCGAGTTTTATCTACATCTCAGAGTGGATTTACCGGACGGACTCTTCCGATCGGACCTATACACGTGGGAGAAAGTCACTCGAAGCTTGCCTCGTAACATGCCCTGCACAAACCTTTACAGGATCACGACTCGCGAGGACGTGTATCAAGACAATCAGGAACACTTCGTAGACCTCACGAACCATCCAAATGTCGATGGGATATTCGAGCTGCAGGTAACGAACGGATTGGGACGCCAACCTCGACACTATTACTCATCGTAGATATGTTGACAGGTGCCTTTGGCAATTCGCGGCATTCTGAAGCTAGGAAAGACATGCATACCAACTGAAAATGGAATCACGCTCAACCGAGCAGGGATATCAGGTCTTGAAATCAGCCAATTGGAGTTGGGACATCCCTCACCACGCTCGCGATACCTGGACGAAGGCAAAGCAGGAAAATACCTCTTCCTTTACCATGCTTGCTCTGTCAATGCACCCGTCCATGTGTTTGCTCTCTTCTTACCGACCGGAAACGTGAGACTGCATATCGTGGATCCTGCAACCCGGCGACAACCCATCTCTCGTCTCCGCGAAATCTACAGTAATCTGCGGCAGCAACAGCAAGCGAAACATGGAAGATGCATCTCAATAGATTATCCCGAGTCACGCGAATTCAATTCGACATACCATTCAAGTGACTCGGCGGCCTTGAAAGCCATTTCACGAGAACTCGGCCTGCTCGAAAACCAGTCCTTCACAATTGCTATTTCTTCTATGAAGGACCAAGGGTACCTCAACCGTTCAGTATCCAGGCTCGCCAGATTCCCAGTCCTCTCTATGTCCAGAGCAAAGGCTCCTCACAGCCTGGACGTCTTTCCTTGGCAGACTCATGTCGCACAGAAGATGTGCCAACGTTACCTTTCCCTTGGTTCGTGGATCGACCGGATGACAGCACTTGCTGAATATTACGACGTGCCTATCGGCCACATCGATGGAGACCAACCACTACTCCTCTCGGATGTGGTCTTTGCCAGGCGACTGGTCAGCCAAGACATGGTATTATGGTGGTCGCCGAGCGGTTGGCCAGACCTTGGTGGCCTGGAGGAGGATACGCGCCCAACTGAGGAGTTGCCCAACACTGAATTTATCACCCCCGGTTGCTATTCCAATGTCTGTCTCGAGGTGACTGTGCGTAACTTGTCTGTGAATTCTGTGCTCCACGCCATGGCGGTCCACGAGCTAGAGGGTAGTGGCGGAACAACAGCGTTCGACTCGGTATCACATACAATCGAGGAGTTCGCCGACAGAGAATTGCAGCGTGATCTCACCCTTGGAGAATGTAACGTGTCTCCGCAAACCTTCGGAATCATCAAGTCCATGGTAAAGGCGTGGTTGTTGGACAAGGTCCGACATGGCTTCGAAAGCCCAGCGACGCTGGCAATCGATCACTTTTGGAGATGGATCAGCTCGAAGGCTTCGCATATGTACGACCCCAGCATCCATCGATTCGTGCACAACCTCATGCGGAAGACATTCATCCAGTTGCTCGCTGAGTTCAAACGTCTCGGTTCGCAAGTCGTATATGCCGACTTCAGTCGGCTTTTGCTTGTTACTTCAAAACCTCCGGGGACGGCCCATGCCTACGCAACGTATATCACCACTGCGGTAACATCGAATGAACTATTTCAGCATATATACCTAAACACGGAGCGTTTCTATGACTTCTTGTTGTTTATGGATCAAGCCAATGCTGCTGGCGTTGTATGCGAAGATCCACTCTCTGTCGACCCGCCAGAGGAGCTCGTGATCGAGATGCGCTGGAATATCGAACATTTCCTACCTCCTGCAATACAGGGCGAGTTCTCGGATCTCGTCCGTTACTTCCTCCTTGAGATATACAAAGCCACGCAAAAGCAAGGCCAACGTGTCCCGTTACGTGTTCTCGCCAATGGGGCTCCAGACGCGACACAGCGAGACGCCAACAAACTCCGCGAAAGGGACGCGGTCCGAGACTTTATCTCGCGACGCCTTACGAGGAGGCTCTTTCGCGCGATCGAGAACGTCCAGACACGCGTGCGCGCCGCCGTGGGCGATCCCGAGGCGGAACGTGCGTTGGCTTTCCCCTTGCTGCCTGGCTCGCATCTCACCCTGACCGATCCGGCCGCGGAGCTGACCAAGTTCGCCTGCGCGGTGTTCGCGCTGGCGACGCCCTTCTCGAACGAGGTCGGCCTGCTCGCCCGCAACGCCCTCGAGGTCGTCGGCGTCAAGGCCTTTGGAGACGAAGCGACCTTTCGCAACCCCTGCGCGCCCCTGCGCTTGACGGGCGTGCCCTGCCGCCATTGCGACGCGCTGCGGGACTTCGATTTTTGCCGCGACCCGGATTTGCTCCCCCGTCCTGTCGGTCGAGACGGAGGCGGCGGCGAGGGCGAGGGCGGAGGATCACGTTCGCGTATACCACGGTGGGCGTGCACGCGATGCGGCGCCGAACACGATCGCAAGGCGGTCGAGTTTGAACTCATCGAACGCGTGCACGCCCTCGAGCGCGCCGCGGCGCAGCAAGATTTGCGTTGCGCGCGATGCGGGCAGGTGCGCGCCGACCATGTCGTGCGGATACACGATTGCGGGGGTTCGTTCAACAACACCGTGAACCGGACGGATGTGCGTCGGACGCTCCGCACCATGGTGAACGTAGCCATCGTACATGACCTCAGTCGGCTGCGGGTAGGTGCTCTGTTCCTTTTTGTCCCTTTTTTCCCCTCTTGTCCCGCCAACGCGTTAAATCGATGTTTTCCCTCATCTTTACAGGAAACCGCCCAGGCTATGTTAGAAATTTCATGAACCATTCCTCGGTGTTGAGTTTTGTTTTGTTTTTCATCCATCCATCTCTGCCCATGACTTTCGCTACTATCGTCTATGTAAGAGCATGGACTCACTGTTCGAACCATATCTTCCCACGTGCTATGAATTCATCTTCACTCGCTCATGGCAAATTGGCTGGGTAATGGCGCTAGCAAGCGATCCTTATTTGGGATGGTGCTTTGCCTCGAACCTCTCATATTCGGCCCTATCAGGAGCCCTATACCCTCCCGCTGCCGGAAGTAAACAGGCCAGAGCCGAGCGACAAGTCTCATGGCTCTGATGGTAGTCAGTCATCAAGCATGATGTCCATGCTCGGAAACACTCAATCATGCAGGGGGGATTTTGAGAACAAGTTCCTTACTATTCATTGGCTCATTTTCAGAGCCTTTTAAGTACATCTTCATCTGTACACAAATGTAGATACTTATCATACTTTCCAAGACAATGATATTTTGTAATTGAAAGTTGGGTAAAACAATTTGCCTTTATGGCCTTTAGTCACAGCATTGAGCTTGCATTTGGTGGACTCAATGTTGTCCTTAAGACATTTATTTTAATGTGCATTTGAGATACACAATTTTATAAGTTTGTACTCATGCACATTGTGAATACATGCATATGGTCTTCAATCTTATCTGTGATCTGAAACTCAACCAAATTTTTAGGCTTTTGGTGCAAATGAACTGAAGCTTATCAAATAATCACAAGATCAAAACAAACTATCATGTGTGGGGAGTTTCAAAACTTTTACTAAATCACAAATAGAAATGGATCAACAACATATTTTTATGATCGATCTTTTGGAATCAATGTGATAATATATGAACTAGCCCCCTGAAGCATGACTTTAGTATAAGATGGATGGGTGGTTGTGTTGGAAGGAAGCCGATTGTGCAAGTCCAAAAAATTGGGAGTTTCAAAACTTTTGTCATGGATTGTCACACTGACTCATACAACCAGTTGCATCTCTGCTACAGCAGTGTCTGTTGCCACATTCAAACACAATGAGATCCAGTTAGTATAGATGAACTATGTACAATATGTATAAGTATCTGGAAGCAATTTAATGAGAATAAGTTCTGCATATTATGGTGAGAATAAGAGCTGGTAGGATGGTGGTATGGTAGTGGTGGGTGCATCAGATGCCAAGGGAAAATATTTACAATGTTTGAAGAGAGTGAGGTTGGTGGAGGAGGGAGGGACAACGGTACAGATGAGGGTCCAGCAGAGGTGGCTCTCGTGTTTGAGGTCTCCTCTTTAGTTTGCACAGTAGGCCATCTCCTTGTCCGGTTGAATATGCCTTCAAAGTGTGAATCATCATGCAAGATGGGGTTGGCATCAAAATGAGCAGTTATCCATGCCAGTGTCTGACAGGAAAGTAATCCAATCAATGAGTACTTTCTCTGCCTCAGGGGAGAGAAGCCACTGGCTGATGTGAGCCTGTTTAGGGGGAACATGTTTGCCATGAAAATGGTTGCAAACAGAGTGGTAAGGAAGAGCAACACCAGTGCAAGTCTTGATTTCACAAATGACACCTGAGATGTTGGGTTTGACCTGGGCACAAAGCTGGGTGCATGCCTCTTGAATGAGTTTTTCAATGTCATGGATAATAGGACCTCTAGAAGACATGCTCCCTGCGCCATGGGAGGGCTTTACAGTACTGTAGAGCCAAGGACTGTAACTTGAAAACGTAACTCAGACATGATGCATAGCCAAGTGTGGCAGACTTTGAAACCCAATGGGCATCAGAGTACACACTGTCACGCAGTTTCACCATTTTGTCTGTATCTCCCCTCCTGCTCCTCTGAATTCTCTATAAATTTACACAAGGCTTTTATGATATGCACAGATGATATATTGAACATTTTACAATGTTGTGTTGAGAAATACTTATATCCAGAGCTGTTTTAATCAAATTTTGAGTCTTCCCCTATAATATCAGCAAGATTGAAAAGCAAGCACAATGATATTTCTTTATTTCTTTTGTGATCCATAATTTGGTAGTATATTGGTGATATATCCAAGCAAGGATCAGCTAATTTGTGGTGGCGATCTCTTAAAAAACTGCATTTTGAAACTCTCTGGTATTTTGCAAACCACATGTGATAGTAGAAGGTGGTGATGGCAAACATGGGCTGTGGTGCACAAGTGGGTGGGCCTGGTATGAACACAAACACACAAAAATGCAGCCTGCAAAGCAGAATGAACCAGAAAGCCATGAAAATGAAAGAAAGAGAAAAAAAAAGTGCATAGCTCAATGTGTGAAATTATACACATGGGAAAAGATGTGTTGTGTGCCAGGCAGAGGTGGTGACAAGGTGAGATGTGGTGAGGGAGGAGGCATGGTGGTGATGGCAAACATAGGCTGTGGTGTATGAGTGGGTGGGCATGGTATGAACACAAACACAGCCTGCAAAGTGAAATGAATCAGAAAGCCATGAAAAAGAAAAAAAGAAAAAAAATGCATACAGCTCAATGCATGAGATCACACACACCCACCTTAATCCTAAGCTGCTGGTGCTGCATCCCATCCTGTTGCAGTGGCAGGCTCCACAGCCCAGTCATTGCCACCTGATAGCTCCTGCAGGCCAGTCAATAGCACCTATGTGGCAGTAGAAAAGCAAGATGCCCCTTGCCACACTCATATCTGTTACTTAGGCCCCTTCTACCAACCAAGAATTCTTGAATATTGAACTTGAACTTGGATTTGAGGATTTTCTGGGAGTGACAGGAGTGACAGGAGTGATGTAAGTGACATAATAAACTAATATGAGTCTATTTCAAATATGAGTTATTTTTCAGTGTGATTTGCATTCATGTGTGGGTTACATGTGATATGTAAAATCTTTTTTCTAGCCCCTTCCTTCCACTCCTTCCAAGTGGGGTATGGCAAGCATGTCATTAAGGCAGCACATGTATCACTGATGTGTGGGTGCACCTGTTTGTGCAACTTTTGTACATGCAGCTCTGGTGCAAATGGGGCTGTAAGTGTTGAAGCTATGGAATAAGGGCTCAGTCTTGTGTGTAAAAGACTGTATTCAGGTTAGTATGCTAACCTATGGAATAAGGGCTATGTACAGTATTAGCTATAAAGGAATGTAAAGGAAGGTGTAGTACTGACCTCAGTCTTGTGTGTAAAAGACTGAGGAAAACGAACGATAACTAAATTCGAATTATTTACATGTATGGTCCGGATTGTCCGTTCGCGCGGCACTTAGCGGCTGCACGTCCAACACGCCCCCTCAGCCCGGGTGGCGCATGTTCTCTCCCATTTCCATCGCGAGACCTTTGTGCTTCTCGCAGCTGGGACCCTTTTTCAATACATTGGCTACTGGCTCTTCTGATGGAGTGTAGGCAAGATTGGTCCCCTGCAAGTCGACATTCTGCTGCAAGATAATGGTGTCACACCTCGGTGTGTTCTGGTGCAGTTGTGGAACTCGGGGTTCCTGGTACTGGCGATGGTCGGCTGGTTGTCGACATGAACATGAGGGATTGTGAGGAGATGGGTCTTCTGGCCCAATCCAGTGAGTGGTTGCCTCAGCCTGGCGGCTTCTTCGGCGGCGCGTGCGCCCGCAGTGTGCTCTGCCTCGGTGCTCAAGGGTGCAACCGGGGCTTGCTTCTTTTGGCTCCAGTTTATGGCTCTGCCTGTCAACATGAAGATGAAGTCCAGAATGGGCTTTGCTGGTCCAATCGGGGTCGACATGTCTGACCAAGATCGGCTGGATGCCGGAGTCGCGCTGGAAGGTCGGGCGGTGGTCGCTCGTACCTCGGGCATACTGGGTCGCGCGGTTGCGCATGTATTGGTGGTTATTCCCTGGGCACATTTCCATGAAGATCTTGTCCATCTGCTCTCCGTCTAGGTAGGTGGACTTGATGTCCATCTGATGGACTTCTCGACTTCGTTCTGCGGCAAGGCCCAGGGTGTTGCAAGGGAGTGCCAGTTCTCTGGCGGCACGATGTCGTCAGGGTCGTTGTCCTCGACTTAGGTGAGTCCCTGCATGATGACGCGGGCCTTGCATTTTTGGTTTTTGTGGTTTGACCCCCTCTTTATTA
Source organism: Russula earlei (assembly GCA_025769875.1). Lineage (NCBI taxonomy): Eukaryota > Fungi > Basidiomycota > Agaricomycetes > Russulales > Russulaceae > Russula > Russula earlei. Next base: position 160,828 of record JAGFNK010000014.1, read on the forward strand.
GGAAGGTCTCTTCGCTTCCCCGCTGCGTCTCCGTTCTGCGGGCGTGGCACACTTTTGAGAATGCCCGTGTTTTCGGACACGCGTTTCTCTTTGTTGAACGCCTTTGCCTGTTCAGTAGAATCTGCATGGGTTGTCGCCTCAGCATAGGACTTGGGGTTAATGGCTACATTTTTGTGTGCCGCGTTTCCCTGCTCGGTATGTTTCATTCAGTGCTCATGCGGGATGGGGGAATGGCAAGCGTCCTTGTCATGGACGGGTGTGCGAGTGGCGCATTTTGGGCGCATTTTAGGTTGTGAGGAAGCTTGGTCCTCAGGTGTGTTGTTATCATGTTGCAGCTGTGTGTCTTGCGGTTTGGCATGCGATGCCTTTTCCGCTTCTCCTTCATTCGGCTCCTCCGCTTCGTCGCCTTGGTCGGGTGTGAGCGCGCGTGTGATGCGCTTTGGTGGTCCCGTGGCGGATTGCGCAGGTGAGTCTTCTGCCTTGTGAATTGTGAGCTGACTTTGTGGTGTTTCAGGCTGAGCAGGTGGAATCGCATCCACTATGACGCCCTGCGGTTCGGTGCGTGGCGCCTGCTCCGCGTTGTCTGCCTGTTTCAGGCTGAGCGGGCAGGGGGTCCTCTGCTCCAACGCCTTGCGGCTTTGCGTGCAGCGGTTGTTCCGCGTTGTCCGCTGGTTCCGTCTTCGCCGCCCCCTCAACTTCGCTCTCATTTCCCCTTTTTCGACTCTTTCAACTGCGTCGTCAAATTCGAGGATCACGTGCTTGATGCGCGATGTGGGGCCCCCTTCGTCGGATATGACGGTGCGGGGTTGAAGGGTGCGGGGGGTGGGGAGATGTGCAGGCTTGTATGCCTGCTGGTGATATGCGTGGCCCGGGAACGTGTGCACCAGCGACCTTCGGGTCAGCATGGTGGGTCTCTTCTCCGGGGCGTGTGCAGACATGCGCGTTCCGAGGACGTGCAGCTGAGAGGGGTTGGGGTTGTCCCTGCTCCGTGCCTCTTCGAGCGTCAAGTCGTCCAAGGCGTGCGTGGACGGTTTTGTGTCTGTACGCGTTGCCCGGACCCTATTAAGAGGTGTCTGGGTCACGCGTTCGGCGACGTCAGTGAGATGTGGCATATCCGGGTTGGTGGTCTGGTGCTTAATTTCCTTTTCTGCTAGGGATGTTTGCAATGCCTGCCCGGTGTGTTTGCCCCCTCCATTCATACAGGAGGTCTTCAAGCGTTGGCCGGCTTTGGGCTTAACGCGCATGGTGTGCGGTTGGAGGTGCTGGGGCGCTTCCAATTTGCGCTTCAGCCTGCCAGCGCGTTCCTGTGGTTTATTGTCTGTCCGGGTCGCAACCTGTTCGGAGCATGTGTCCAAGGAGGCCCGGAAGATCGTCGTGCGCGCGGTAAGTGCGGCTTCGGTTTTGTGGCCGCCTTCCACGAGAGGTTGGTGTGGCATTGCTGTGCGCGCCGACTTGAATGTTGGCATTTCGATGGCCATAATGTATAAGTTGTCATGTAATGTTCCCTCACAAGTCAATTTGTTTGCTTTATTGTATATCCCGCAAGTCTGCCCCTGGAAGCGCACTTCCGCCCCGCGTTGAGCGAGGTGGGAGACCGATAAGAGGTTTCCATTGAGGTCCAGTACGTGCAGGATGTCGCGGAGTATCGCAGTACTCCACACGCCGCGTGCGCGCATCTGGACTAGCACTTGTCCGGTTCTGGTAGCGGTTATTGTGCTATCGTCGCCTAAGGCGACTTGAATGGGCGATGCGAGCGGGGTGAGATGTGTGAACCAATTTGAGTGGGGAGTCATGATTCTTGAGGCTCCGGAGTTGAGGAGCCAGCCATTTCTGAGATTGGTGGCTCGGAGTTGCTCTCGGGTTGTGGATGCATGGATTGGCTCATCTTCGACTGCCAGATGTAATGAAATGCTGTTATCGGATGTGGGGACGTATGCGATGGCAGCACTGGCTGGTAGCTGAGCTGTGGGTGTCGCTACGATGTGTGCGCTTGTGCCGGTCCCAGTGGTCGTGGGCGTTGCTGCGTTGTGCGCACCCGTGCCAGTCATAGCGGGCATGGGCATCGCTGCGATGTGCGTGCTTGTGCCGGTCCCAGTGGTCATGGGCGTCGCTGCGTTGTGCGCACCCGTGCCAGTCCTAGCTGCTGCTGCTTTGTCCTCCGGTTTTCCGTGAATATCCCAGCATTTGTGTGTATTGTGCCCCCTGCATCTGCAGTGAGTGCACTTTGATGTTGTACCTTTCTCGCTTTGCGTTTCCTGGCTCTTTCTCATTTGGGTTGCCTTTGCAATGTGAGTTGTAGCCGTGTCACTGGTTGGCCAGATCCGACGCTCCTCATGGAGGATGCAGTCTGTGACATGCTCGGCTGTAAGCAGGCTGGGCGGTGTCAAGTGAAGAGTGGCCTTGAGTTTGGCCATGTTTTCCGGTAGCGCGAGAATTAGCATCCATATGAGGGTTTTCTCGTCGATGGGGTATCCGAATTTTTCGAGGGCTTGGGCGGCATGCAACTGTCGGATTATTTGAGGAGCCATGGGTTCAGTTTCGGAGAACGTGACCTGGTATAGGTCCATAAGTAAATGTGCGACACGTTGCTCGCCCTTCCCTGCAAAATGTTTTTCGAGTGTGTCCCAAGTATGTTTGGCTCCAGCAGTGCCTAGGGCAGTGTCAAGAGCGTGCCCGTTTAATGTCAGTAAAATGTGGGCATGTGCTTCATGATCTTTCTGCTCCCAGTCGGCGAAGCCACTCGGGTCATTGCTGGGGTCCGGTTTTGAGTATGTCCCTCTTATGATTTCCATCAGGCCGTTTGTTTTGAACAGTGCCTCTATATTAGCTTTCCATTGTGTGTACGCGACTGTGCCACCTTTGAAGAGTGGTCCGTCGTAACCGTGTTGGCCGCCCATGTAAGTTTTTCCCGCGGCTCCTACGGTGGGAGTGTGGCTGCCTCTCGAGGGCACGATGTTTGCGGTTGCTGTGGGGGCGCTCATGGCGTTTCGTTATGCGATGTGGAAGCTGCTGGGAGTTCGTGATGTCAGGGACGACCAGGTCTCATAATCTGTTGAAGCTATGGAATAAGGGCTCAGTCTTGTGTGTAAAAGACTGTATTCAGGTTAGTATGCTAACCTATGGAATAAGGGCTATGTACAGTATTAGCTATAAAGGAATGTAAAGGAAGGTGTAGTACTGACCTCAGTCTTGTGTGTAAAAGACTGAGGAAAACGAACGATAACTAAATTCGAATTATTTACACGTACGGTCCAGATTGTCCGTTCGCGCGGCACTTAGCGGCTGCACGTCCAACAGTAAGCACCCAGATGTTGAGCTCAACTCCAAGTTTGATGCTAATACATCATGTGTAACCCCAAAAATGTGAATATGCAAATCACAGCAGAAAAAATGCATATTAATGTATGTTGTGTCATTATGGATTCATGTGTTGGCATTTGCCCAGCATGTGTGGAGGGAGGGAGTGCATGAAAGTAGTGCACTGTGTGATGCCCAAGCCAGTGGGAATCCACCTGTTATGAACCAAGGACCTGGCCATATATTGTCCTATTCTACTCAAGAGAGACCTCTCTTGCTTTGCATCGCCAACACACTTCCGTTTCTTGGGCTATCCCTCCTGCAGTGCAAGATATCGCTATTGCAAAGGCACTATAACATGACCAGACACCCATTTCCTAATCAGGTAATCATCGCGTGGCAGCCACATGGCCACTCAGCCACCAGGAACCCGAAACAGCAGCATAAACTCCTATAAACTGTTGCACAACTCATATGATGTCATCTAGGCTCCAATGACATCATGGCTGACTGAGTGACTCCCCAATGACCTCATCAACTCACTAAGCGCTCCACAGTGATATCATAAGCATGTCATTGCTCCACAGTGATCAGTAATACACTCAGTAAGCCTGAAACCTGACACAAGCAAGCTTATGCCTCTGTAGCCCTATTGGATGGTACCAAGGAGTCTAGAATAGTTCCTATCCTTTGTAATTGACCCTGTACACAGTATATAAGCCCAATGTAGCATGGCAGTTGTCAGACTGTCCATTTGTGATACTCTCATCTTCCTGGGTACTCCCCTGTGACTGCTCAGTTTAAAGTCTTCCCTCATCCTCAAGGTACTCTTCAACGACTGCCTTGTCTAAAGCCCCTTGCTACACTGGCCTCTACCCTTCGCCTTTGTCTCTCGCAACATCTACCAGTACCCCTTTGGTACCTCCTCGTTGTTTGGCTTGTCCTCCTGTTCAATGCCGGTTACACCATGTACCATCTGTTCCAACCCTTGCCCACCTGCTCCTGAGTCCTTAGTGATCAGCAGTACATGTCTTGACACCACCTTACAGTGCATGCAATGAGGGTGGTGGTGGAAAGTGGCAGTGACATGAGAGAGAGGGCAGTGGCAGCATGGTAGCAATGATGATGCAAGGGAGAGGCAAGGCAAGTGTGGCTGTTCCTGGGTCAAGAACTGGTTTCAACCAGTCATCCTCCAGTCTTGGTTGGGACTGGTCTGAACTGGTCAATTGACTGCAAATGACACATGTAACCAGTCACATGCAGTCTGGTCTGGTTTTTTGAGGATTGGGCAAACCAGCAGCCAGTCATGGTCATGGTCACAGTCACACCAAAATCACAGGAAAAACTGGACTTGACTGGACTTTGAGGCACTAAGTGTAGCATGTCAACTGCAAAGGTGCTTCATGTGTCTTCTTCACCTTGAGCTGACCCAGATCTGCTCATGCATTTCAGGTTGAGCAGGCAGGCCCTTGTCTGCATTGTTACCTTGCAGTTCAGCATATGGCACCTATTCTATGTTCTGTGCCCTCTCTATCTCATCCTTGTTGAATTCAAGGACTATAGACTCATAGTATGATACTGGGCACCCTTACCCAAATACAACATCTTGGGATTCCAGGATGCAGTGAGTGGGTCAGTGCACAAGTCTGTATGCTTTCCACTGATGTGCATATCCCAGGAATGTGCACACCAGCAACCTTGCATCAAGCTTGGTGCACCTCTCCTTTGGAAAATGCACAAAGGGGTGGACCCCAAAAACTCAGTGCCAGGACACATCAGGCTTGATTCTGCTCCAAGCCTCTTCTGGGGTCATATTTTCATGCACACAGGTTGGCATTATGTTGTGAATGTGGGCCACATACTTGAGTGCATTGAGCCAGAACAACTCAGGTAAGTTGGCATCTGTGAGCATCATCCAGACCTTATCAAGAAGGGTCCAGTTCATGCACTGCAATGCCATTATGCTGTGGTGTGTCCAGGGTGGTGATTTCATGTTGAATACCTTTCTCTGCAGGTATTTTGTGCTTCCTTCCCATTGGAGAGAGCTCTTCATCTGGAGATGTCCTGGCTACCTTGTACCAGTACTTTGACTTTATTCAAACCCCTCACATCGGAAGACTGTACGCGTTCAACGCCGGTCGCGGTGTGCGTGAGAGCCAACCTCGTTCTAGCCGCGTGGCATGATTCACTACGTGTAAGAGTTGATCCGTAGAAAGATCGGAAATATGATTGAAACCGCAAAGAGGGAGCGCACGGCATCGCCTAAGTAGACTAGTCGCCAACTCCCGATATACCGAGCTCGTGCGGATCGCATACGGAGGTGCTTGCATGTCTGCGGGAGGGCATCATTCGGAACTGCGTCTGGAGTGGTGAAAAAATGAAGATTACGCACTAATTGAAGAGCATAAATGCCTGGAACGTTGAGATGCTGTGCGATGGAGAGCAAGAGGTATATATTTTGTAATGAGGGCACTGACATGATTGTCGAATAATACAGAACGTAAATCTTTAGTACGTGAAGCTGTGAGGTGACGGTAGCCGTTGAGAATGAAAGGCGGAAGTAAGGGCAATAGGTGGTAGAGAGACTGCGGAGCGGACGGTTTTAGCGTCCAGCCACCGACTGCAATGCACATCACTGTTTCGCCCACTACGAGCGCCTTGAGCACTTTCAGATATGTGTGCCTATGATGATGAGGCATGAGAGGGGTTGCTAAAAGCCGGTCCCGCTTACGTCCTCTATAAGTGTGGTTAAACATCCACAACCCTATGCTTGCGTTACGATGTGTGCGCAAAAAGGCGGCATGCCAGGGTAAGGCCTGAGGCTTTGGGCGCTACTATCACATCTGGAAGGATTGGACATGCGTGTATCTGTATCTGTTCCCTCCTCTCATGACGACTGAGACAATGTCTCCAGAAGGTGGCGGGCACATCGTCTTGCCCGTCCCTTCAACATTACCCTCAATACTCCAGAGGACGTCACCAGATATCCAGGAAACTCATCATTCCGCCTTCGAGTCCCGGATGGAGGGAAAGAATGCCTTGGCGAATGAGCTAAGTGGTGGTGGTGGTGGATCGACATCTGCCAGCGTGAACGATGCAGCCGTGCGACACAGCAAATACTTCTTCGATGATGGAAATGTCACCTTTTTGGTGCGTGATCTTGATGGTGGTGTGCACACCAGATTCATTGCTTAGAAAACATGCAGGTTGATGGCACACTCTTCTGCGTCCATCGATGTCTCTTCTCTCGTGGCTCGGAGCACTTCTCTGCCCAATTTTCCCAGCTCGAAGCCCATGACCACGACCATGAAGCCCTCCCTCCGACCATATCACTTGACGACGTCAAATGCAAAGACTTCGAGGCCTTCCTGTCTGTCCTGTATCCCGAGTAAGTGTTCTGATCTACTCTTCATCAGATTGTTTATCAAGGCGTCTATGCATTCAGAAATTTCGGGGTGGTAGATCTCTCATACGAACAGTGGAAATCTGTACTCCACCTCTCCACCCTTTGGGCCTTTGCTTCGCTCCGCAAGTGGACCTTGAGTTATATGATGCCACCCACACCACATGATCAGCTCTTGCTTGCGCGTGCGTATTCTGTCAGAGATTGGGTGGTTCCTGCTTTGTCAGCGCTGTGCCAACGGAGAGCGCCTCTTAGCCTGGACGAGGCAAGCCAGATGGATATTAAGGACGTAGTACTGGTGAACACCGTTCGGGAAGATATCCGCCATCCTGCGCTTCAAGTTGACGTAGACGAGATTCCACTCCGCGTCGAAGCTGCGCAGGCAAGCCTACATGCCGATGCAGCTGAGGGTGTTGCTATCCCTCCAGTCGTCCTGCAGAGAGGTGCTGTCGGACAGTCGCCATTACCCGTGGTCCTGGAACAAGCTTCAAAGAAAGGAGAAGGTGATATTGAATATGGTGTGAGTGCTGACTCCGTCTTCCGTTTGCGATTTCTGAACCGCGATAAGGAGGAACCCTATACCCTCCCGCTGCCGGAAGTCAACTGGCTAGAACCGAGCGACAAGCCTCGTGGCCCTGATGGCAGTCAATCATCAAGGATGATGTCTATGCTCGGTAACCCTCGATCGGCATCTGTTGGTCGCAATTACGCCGGTAGCGGGATCCAAACAGGCCAGTTTTCGACCTCGGCTATGAACATGTCGAGCGAAGAACGTTTTCTCACCTCCGGACGTTTCACGTCTGTCGGTGGTGTTTCACTCGGTAACAGCCTCCTTGCGGTGGCAAGGCCAAATAGCCCAAACGATACGGTGCATGACTGTACGCCCAGCAAGCACAATGCTAACGGATCAGACCGGGCAACAGTCGTTGGAAGGGCCAGTCCCACAGGGCTGGCTTCTAATGATGGTCTCCATAAGGAGCCTGTTGCTCTACTAAAGGTGTCTGCGAATCGTTGGGTGGCGACTAGCACACGTCGCAATGGGTTGGGCCTTTACGGCGAGCAGAAGGTCAGGGGATTGCTGAATAAGCTCACTATGGTGCGCTTCGACTCCATCTCAGACCAAATCATCACATGGGCGAATAAGTCGGAGAGGGAGAAGGACGGACGGACGTTGAGACAAGTCATCAACCTCGTTTTCGAGGCGGTCACCGATAACGCGACCCTTCCCGAGTTATACGCTCGCCTGTGCCGCAAGATGATGGATCAAATTAGTGACAACATAAAAGACGACAGAATTAGGAATGCTGCGGGCGAGCCATTCGCTGGCGGCCAACTGTTCCGGGAATATCTGCTTAACCGCTGCCAGCAGGATTTCGAGCGTGGGTGGGTCGATAAGGAGACAACTGCTGTCGCTGCCGCGACAAGGACAACCCAAGTCACCGCCATCAAAAGAGCAAAATTAAAGACCAGAGGCGAAGGGTCTGACTTCTATTCCGAGGATGCTTACGCCGTGGCCAAAGCAAAACGTCGTGGATTGGGTCTCATCCATTTCATTGGAGAGCTCTTCAAACTGCAGATGCTGACGGAACGTATCATGCACTCATGCATCAAGAAGTTCTTCGGATGCCCTGAAGACGAAGAGATCGAAAGCTTTTGCGAGCTTTTGACAACAGCCGGCTGTCTCCTCGATACGCAAAAGTCCCGGGCTGACCTCGATGTGTACTTTTCGCGTGTGCGAGGGTTGACGAAGAACAAAAACGTCAACGCGCGCATGATGTTTATGCTCCAAGTCAGTACTACAATCCCTTCTTTTACGTCTGCGTCCAGCACTGCTTGACACGCTCTCTCAGGATGTCATTGAGCTCCGTGAACGAGGATGGATTTCCTCGACAATCATGTCAGTGCCCTCGCTACAAAACATACCGTATGATCTCTTGCTCTCCATCGCACAACATCTCGATCTCGCAGACATCAATGCTCTTCAATTAGTGCGTAATCTTCGGGTTTTCACCACTCCAGGCGCAGTTCCGACTGATACCCTCCTGCAGACATGCAAGCACCTCCGACACGCGATTCGCACCCGCCCGGTATATCGGGAGTTGGCGATCGGTCTACTTAGGCGATGCCGTGCGCTCCCTCTTTACGGTTTCAATCATATTTCCGATCTTTCTACGGATCAACTCTTCGACGTAGTGAATCATGCCACGCGGCTAGAACGAGGTTGGCTCACACGGACGCCGCGACCAGCGTTGAACGCGTTTGACCCCAATGGCGAAGAAGCCGTTGACGGGATTGCAAAATCTTCCGATGCGAGTGGTTGGGGAATCAAGTCAACATACTGGTACAAGGTTGCTAGGACGCCTCCAGACGAAGAGGTAGACTGGCTCTGCCCAATTACGGCACGTTACACGATTTACGCCACGAAGAGTGGCAAGGCAATTTGCTGGGACGTACATCGGGATATTGGCATCACCGAATGGAACCATGGAGAACAATCGGTGTTGCGCATGCGTCGAATCGAGCTTGAACGACGAATCGTATATTTTACGATGGCGAAGGCCCTGAGGGGAAGGTGAGTCTTTGATTCATGTCCTTTTCACTTTCTCTAGTGGTTTTGTGATGTCTTATATCGGGTTTTAATGCTTCGTTCTAGGGATGATGAGAAGGTTACGCAATTCGAACTCATTCAAATCCATTTCCCAGAACAGACATCTGACTCAGATGAGCAACTTGATCCGTCTTTCTCCATGCTGCGATCGTTCAAGACGCTAGGGGTCGTTATGAATATGTTCACACTAGATCCAGAAGCACGCTTGCTAGCAGGATTTGTGCGGATAAATCGATTCAACAGCATCGGTCTGTATGTGCTATTAGACTGGAACAAGGAAGAATATGTGTTTGTAGATACGGCCATCCAATGGGTGAGTGAATTGCAATGTGACATGGATCTCGGCCTGACAGACTGATCGATTGCGTTTCACAGACTGATACGCTAAATTTGACATGTATCCTGTGCGATGGTTCAATTGTGATCCATTCGGAAGAGGAGTCCTTCGCATGTCAGTATTTTTTCCCCTTATCTGTGCTTTCGCAACACGTCACTGTGTCTAATCCATCACCCTCGTTTGTACCACGGATAACCACGAGGCTGGAGCCTACGCGATCGATATCTCGAGGATTCATATTTCCTGTATTGCCACCCGACTCATACGTCCCTCCCTTCCGCCAACCGATCGTCCATAATACTCTTCAAGTTATCCCTGGCCCAGGCAACCAGATTCATCCTATCATCGTTCCCCAGGTCGAAGACGTCACATTACCTACTGACGTGAACAACCCACCAAATCCATGGAGTTATCAGCTGTGGTACCCAGAGCGGGTGCGCTTTGTTCGGCAATGGTGGCCAACACTCCCTTCTATCCCACGACTCAGCTGCTCAGTGATGCTTCTCGCGCAACATCACCCGCACACACTCGTGATGAAGTACGTGCTCGCTCAACATTACTTTACCGTGCCGCTGAGCACGTCGAATTCCGAGACGAATGGGAGCGGCGCCACGATGCGGATGTGGTACGTGAGCGTTCCGTTCGAGGTTGTCTGGGTTATCTGTGCGTCGGACCATTACCCTCTATTCACGGCCGACTTCGGGCACGCGGTGTGGTTGGAACACGTACGGGCAGCGGACAACGAGGAGGAAGAGGAGCCGTACGAGCGCAGGCAGAAGCGTCTCCGGTTCGTGTCGTTTCCTGGTGTGCGGCTGGAGGGTGAGGGCCACGCTGTGCGGAGCGGTATTGGCGGAGGTGGCGGTCCCGATGGAACGTTCGAGATGGAGGGCACGGTGCGGACGTTGGCGATTCCGGAGGAGCTGGACCTTCACGAGGTGAATAAGATCAGCTTGGACCAGAGCCAGGGTGTAGTGATATTATCTGTGCGACAGGGGAAGATGTTTATTTTGAGTTACGAGTAACCGGTCTTGTCCTGCTTGTTTGTATCCTGGATCTGGCTTCATTAATATAGCTAGGCATCTTGTGGCGAAACGTACGTCGCTCGTTTCGAATGTAAATGATCAGGTGAACGAAGTATGTCGTATATCCTGCGTGGGCAGAGACGATGTTTAGTCTTATGAAAATCATCGCCTCAAGTCAGCCTCACAGGTTAACTTTCTGATGCAACTCTTTGGAACGCAACTCCTGTTAAATACTCAACCCAACCCGACACGACATCGGGCGAGCCATTATTATGCCTACTGCCCTTCCGAAGATCGACGCTCCTCTAGTGCAATATGTCGCCAGTGAGGATCCCAACTACTTCCTTCTCGTGATCGAGGCAAACATCATATACTTTGAGGTTACCTCAACGCATATAATGTTTGCCTCGATCACGAGAAGGGACTTGCTGCCTACGAGAACAAGCTGCGCTATGTCCGGATTCTCGGATTATTACTTCTCTGTGCGCCCAATCGGGCTGTTCGCCATGAAGTCGTCAAGTAATGAGAGCGACCTCACCGACGTTGGTCGATTCTTTGATTGTTACGTCATCATACACCACCTTCAACTTGGAAGTCCACCATGAGCCTCAGTGCTAATCTATCTACCTTCTGCCTTGTCCAGTCAAGAAATATAAAGGTCGAACGCCCAAGCCCAGCGAACACCCTATTTTGAGGCCGTGAAAAATCAGGTCAAAGTCGACATCTCCGAGGCCCCCAAAAATCACCGCTGTGTTTTCCGAACTACAGGATTATCGTGTCTCTAGTCGCAGAAGGATCATTATGAGGTCAAATGTTACGGTAATGCCGACTTGACTGCACTAGCGTGACTCATGACATAATTAATGCGATCATACGTACATTCGCGCACAGCGCGTACAAAGACTACCCACGTACCCTGCTGCACTTCAATCTCAAGCGTTGCCTATTAACGGCTATATAAACGTACACGACCTGCCGTATCCAAGTGATAAAAGGCGTTCAATACCGGTGAAACACTCGCAGGTTGGAGAGCTGTGTATTTGCCGGCGAACGCGCCGGCGAGAACGGGTTGATAACCGACACGAGCTGTGCTGTCAGAGACTCTGGATTTGTACAATGAGGAATTGCTTCTCATCCTAGTTGTTCCAGTCCGAATGATTTATCAAACAAAATGAACTGCTGCCAAGGTGTCAAGGAGGCGATATTGCTTACCGTGAACTGTTCGTCTGTCGGCAATGGTCAGGAATATGTCATCGCGAGCGGACGAAGGTGACTTACCATCCTTATCGTTGTGGAAATTCTTGAGGAAAACAAGCAACTTCTCCTTATTTCGTCGGAGGATGGCCTCGATCTGCGGCGGTTTCTTGGGATTTGCGACAAAGACCTTGAATACGTGGAACGCCTCAAATTGAATGTTCTTGCTCTTATCACGGAGAAGGTTCATCATCATCTTGAGGTTGGCATCGTTTGCGATATAGCGTGTCATGACATTGAAATTGGCACGGTCCAGAAGGATTTCACCGAGCAGCTTGAGCGACTGTCGCTTCGTTACGTAGTTGTTTGACAAGATGAGGGTCGTGAATGAGTTGAAGAATCGGTCGTAGTTTTTGTCCAAGTATTCTGCGACCACCGGTTTATGCCGCGTGAGGGTTTCCTTTAGACTTGTGTAGGCATCCGTGGAAATGCCGAATGTCGTTGTCTCGATGTAATGGGGGTATTTATAGAACCTACAAAAACAGAACGGTCAACAGGGGGCACAAGGGACGAAGCGGGGCGAAGGATGTACTGCTCTGAATACAGGAGAATCTTGCATAACGGTTCGTGACGGAGCATTTCGCGCAGGATCATGCCGGTGTTGAGCGCGATGTCTTCGTTCTCGTATCCGGCAAGGGCGGCAAAGAGCACCTCGCGCTTCCCGGAGATGTATTCGACCGTCGGCCAGCGCGCACCGATTTGCCTCTTAAGTAGATTGTTGAAGATCTGCACGACATCCTTCCTGGCCTCGAAATCGAAGCGCGCGATGTGTACGACGAGTAGGTGCAGTAGATCGGTGCTGTAAGTTTCCTGCGCGAGCTGGGCGAGAAGCTCCGGCACGGGCTCTGGGAAGGGGGGGAAGAGGGAGAGAGGCAAAAAAAGACGTCAGACAGAGGCGCGTTAAGGGGTCCAAACACGAGCAGAGAAAGCGCAACGCACCACCATCACCATTGAGCATGCCCTTTATCTGCTGCAGGTACTTGCTGACCTCTTCGCTGGCCTATCGGAGGTAGGAGGGCGGCACCCAAGGATACGTCAGAGTGGGTTCAATGCGGACCCGCGCCAGATCGTTACCTTTTTCCTTGGCTCACCTGGCGGGACTGACTCGAGTTTGAGGATGTAGTCTCGCAGGCCGCGCACGAGATCGGTGGGCGTGCGTTGCTTCGTCTTGAAGAAGTTCATGGGCGTCACTGCAGGAGTACGGAAGAAGAGCGGTGCGCACGAAGGCGTTAGGGGATTAAGGAGGAGGGAGGGTGAGCGTTTGTGGACGCGAGGGCGATCACGGTTGGTTTCTTGACCAGAATGCCGGCATCAGCCTGATTTGTATCTCTACCGCGCCCTTCACAAAAAATTTCGGTTTCTTTTCCTCGTCACAGTGGATGGACCTCGGGACCCGAGCAATTACGCTCTGAAGATGGATCGATGTTTTCCGCTTGATGAACTGTTCAGGTGATGCAGCGGTGTGGTGTCACGAGTAGGAGAGTCAGGAGAGTCGGCGGCGCAAACCCGTCCCTGATCCGGCTCTGACTGCTCTTGTCCATTGACCAACGAATACAGTACTGCCCAAAAGTGTAATACTCAGTTTTGGGGAGCAAAGCAAGTCTTGCGTAAATGGCTGCGCGCTGCTGTGTGCTGTGCGCTGCCTAGGTACGGCCTCGTCGGTGCCTGTTGACCGTTGCTGCACAGCATCTCGCTTGCCCAAGGCTCTTCCAACTTGCAACGATCATACTGTACATCCCTTCGACTTGAAACCCTCACCCTCGTTCCCCTGGCCCTCGCCTTCTTTCACAGAGGATACCATGTCTTTCACGCCCGACGACGCTCTCGATCTCCTTTTCCCCGCAGAGCTCATCCCTCAACACGTCAAGGACGAGCTACCGCCAGATCTCCACGTGCGTCCAGTAACAAAACTCATTTGATTTTTTTTTCGACTCAAACGTGCCCCCCCCCCCCCAATCTTCCCTTTCCGCAGATTCGCCCGTTGGCCTCGACGGACTACGAGCGCGGCCACCTCTCCGTGCTCTCCGTGCTCACCCAAGCGCCCGACGTGGGCGCCCAAGCGTGGGCGGCTCAGTTCAACTCCATGCGCGGCGGCGGCGCTGGCGGGGTGCCGGCGACGTACTACATCCTCGTCGTCGTCTCGCGCGAGACGGACCGGATCGTCGGCACGGGCGGCGTCTTCATCGAGCGCAAGTTCTTGCGCGGGCTCGGCAGCGTCGGGCACATCGAAGACATCGCCGTCGCCCGTGAGATGCAGGGAAAGAAGCTTGGCCTCCGCATAATCCAAGCGCTCACCCACGTCTCCGAGGGCGTGGGTTGCTACAAGACCATCCTCAACTGCAGTGAGGCCAACATTGGTTCGTCTGTTGCTCGGATGCGCCAGTGAATGCCGCCTCGCTGATCCCTTCTCTTGCTTCCTTTCTCAGCGTTTTACGAAAAGTGCGGCTATGAGAAACGGGAGGTCGAAATGGTGATTGCCGTATGCCTGATGTTCACACCTACCTGTTGACCCTTTATTTCAGGCAAAGTACGCCATCGGGCGTGCACATACCCCCAGGCTCTGAGGCCCCAAGATAACCTTCGGACGGACTTCATAAAGCCATAGATATCCCATGGACACGTATAGCCACAATCTCGTGGTCGTGGCATCTGTAACTATTATGCATCTCAGGCGCTCTAAATCTTGACCCATTTCAAGGGAGATTGCATGATACAACAGCTCAGACTATCGTACATTTCATAACTCACAATAATAATTATGAAAATTCGTGGATAGCCACGCAGGAATGCCAGAGAACGCGAAAAAAAAAGGACTGGGCAAGAAAATAGGGAAACCCGATAGGCAGACATAGTCATGTATCTTCATCCTCTTCCTTCAGAGCATCGTCGTCCAAGCCGCCATATCTCCCCTGAGGGATCGGCTGCTTCCATTCCCCACTTGGCCGTGGACGGAAGCTCTCTCTGCGTGCTCGCTTCGCCTTGAGGGCGATCGTCTGCGGATTTCTCGTCGTAGACGTGCCAAGCGCGGGGTACGAGCCCGACACTGTGGCTCGTAAGGCGGCCAGCGGTTCCCTCGATGCCGGCGGACGCCCAATCCCGAGCGCGGCCTGTTGTCGTGTCTGAATGGTGGCAGACACCGAGCGGGGCGCTGCATGTAGTACGCGCCCGATGGACGTCCCCGCCGTGGCGATGGCAGCAGTTGCGCGCACGGGCACAGGCATCGCGATCTTGCTTGGTTGGTGGTTGCTTGCACCCGCGCTGGCCCCACTCGCGGAACGCGGCACGAATCCGGTTGCCTGGTTATTGACGGTGTTGGTCTCTGCGAGCCGCCGCCGTTTGCTCGGTACGGACTGCGAACGACCCATGCTCGACGCCGGGCGTACCGCTGGCGTGATCGCGCCTCCTTTTCCAGGTTCCGAGTTCGCGTTGTTGGGCGTCGTCGCCCGTGCGGGAACGGAGCCAGCACGTGCTTTCCCGCCTCGACGGTTTTCCTTGTCGGCTGCACCGGCTGCACTGAGCAGAATTTGCAGCATGCTTTCACCGTGCACGAGAAAAGGGTGGCCTGCCTCCGCTTCCCACGCAGGTATAGAGGTGAGGAGATCCTGTTCGAGCTAAGGTCTCCGTGTTAGCTCCACCGCATCGCATTGCTGTTCAATAAAAAAAAGGAGCACTTACTCTGGGCTTCTCTTTCCGAACACGCTTTCGCATCTTTTCTTCACGCAAGAGGCGCCCTGGATCTCGTGGACCACGCCCAAGGAGGCGACTCTGGTCGGACGCTGCATTTGCGAGCTCCTTCTCCTCTTCGCAAATGTCAAAATACTTGCGTACGCTCGGGAGGAGATGTGCCTTTGTCCGCCGCTCTTCTTTGAGCCGCTTGATCTTCTCCTCGTGAAGAAGTAGCAGTTCTTCCGTGTGCTCATCTAAGAACCAGAGTCACTAGGGAGCTTCGTATGAACTCGACCTGGAACACGCTTACCGTCAAAATAAGGCGTGAAGCCTCCCCGCCCTTCTTCGCCAATGAGGAGTTCATCCCAGAGCTTGGCGATTTCACCACGTGCGTTCTCCACGAATGCAGTCATGCGTTCACGCTTCAATTCAAGCATGCGCTCGAGCTCAGCTTCGTACTCGCGGATCGTTTCTTCAGTGCTGCCACGATGTGCATCTACGAAACCGTCCATCGCTGTGTCTGGCACACCTAACCGGCGCCACAACCCCTCAAGTTGGTCGTACATGGCTTGGATATGCGCCTCGCGCCGGCGCTGCAAGTCCTCTAGGGCGCCCCGAGTTGCCTCTGCCCAGGCAAGCAGGCCTGGTGTGGGCTCGACACCCTCGAGTCCCGTACTTCGCCCTTTGATGAACTCGTCATCTGCCTCGTCGAGTTGCGCGACGAAACGCGCGAATACACGCTGGTATGCAATTTCGTTCTCAGATGGATCTAATGCAGACGTAGGAAATAACGATGGTTGTTTGGATCGCGTGCCCGGGGTTGGTGTTCGCGTAAAAGGGTCGGAGGGTGATGCCACGCCAAACCCCATAGCAGAGGGCGGGCGTGAAACAAGTGGTAACCCAAGTGAATTTGATGATGACGACGACGATGAGGGAAGGTCCTCGAGGGTAGGGGGTATGATGCCAAGTTCGGTGTGGAGCCAGTCAATCTGGACGAATATAGTTGATAGTTGGTTGAGACGCTTGGACTACCGCGATATGAATGAATGTAGCGGCAGGAAAGGAAAGGAGTGAGGCTCACTATTTCGCCCTTCCCCCGTACGAGTTCTTTCTCTAGTCTCGAGAATCGGTCCGCGTTTACGTCCTGGTAGGGCACACCGGAATTACAATTGAATGAACGGTCAAGGACATCTTCGGGGAAAAATCCTTCTCCAACGATGCGTGACATGGAGACAAGGCGGGAGGTGAGGGCGATCAGCTGCTCGAGTTTGGTGTGGTATTGCTATCTCAATGTCAGCCAACGTCATGGGGCCAGAAGAAACTACCTACCTGCCGTAGCTTCTCTTGAAGTTCAGCGAGTTGATCATATCTTCTGGGGAGGACGGGCTCCCTACGTAGTTCCGTGGCCGTGATTTCCAAGCCCTTCGTTGAGGGGCCGAG
Organism: Russula earlei; assembly: GCA_025769875.1. Taxonomy (NCBI): domain Eukaryota; kingdom Fungi; phylum Basidiomycota; class Agaricomycetes; order Russulales; family Russulaceae; genus Russula; species Russula earlei. The sequence continues at coordinate 177,855 of JAGFNK010000014.1, forward strand.
GGCGACGCTGTAGCCATGACACTCCGATTCGAGATTCTCGCAACGCTCCTCCAACTCATGCACTTGCTTCTTTCTTGAGCTAATCTGATCCTCAACACATCGTGTGAGAGCTTTTTGCAGAGAGGATAGTTCATCTGCGAGGGCGGTAGGGGGTAGACCGAGTTGGGCATGGAGGGTCGGGAGAAGCTGTGTCTGTGTTTGGAGATGAGTATGTAGGGAGTTGAGAAGAGAGGTAATCGTAGGCTGCGATGTCATATCCTCCCGTGAGTCGTGCGGCATCAGCCCGGGGACGCAGTAGTCTCTGTCGTTCACAACACCAATGACGACAACGCACGACGCGACCAAAACGCGTCAAAGTCAACATCACGTGATGGTATGCCTGGTTAGAAACTCGCTTGAATAGCCTCCCGCTCTACCACACTTCCCCGCGCTGCCCATCTCTTAACATCTTCCTGTCCATCTACCTTGAGATCTTCCTGTTCAGCAGGCAGGCCCCAACCACCTCCACCGGGTGTCTCAATCCGTAGGCGGTCCCCTTTACCAATGCGGATCGTGGCCTTCCCACCCACATTAATCTCGCGTGCTTTTGGTGAATCACGCTCTGGGGCGTCTCCATCCTCTTCACGTCCTTGCTTGACCCAAGTGTTGCGTCCAAGTCCCCCAGGCGTGCCACCTTCGAGACCGTATGGCGCTCGCGCCCGCCGCTATGAGGACGCGTTAGATTGCGACGAGGTATAGACCAAGTTGAGTACCTCAGATAAAATGGATACTTGCAATGGTTCCAAGAATTCGAGTTCACGGATCACACCCTCTCCCCCGCGGAACTTCCCATCCCCAGCAGAGTCCTGGCGCAGTCCAAAGGTATGCACAAGCACCGGGTATCGTCGCTCAAGTATTTCCACATCACCGATACGGGTGTTTGTTATGTGTGTGTGGACCCCTGACGTCCCGTGCCACTTTGGGCCTGCCCCTGAACCTCCCGCAATCGTCTATGTGGCCAGTCAGCATTGGCGCAGAAAATAAAAACGCCACGTACTTCGTAATACCCCCACCCTGCAACAGCGCAACCATCGCCGACTTTACCACCTGCGCCGAAAGTCAAATTGTTTGTGCATCCTTGACTGGCGGCGCAGGCATTGAATGCTCGTAGCACAACGTCTACGATGCGCTGCGATGTAAGCACATTACCCCCACAGACTGCCGCAGTGCGCGATGGGGCCAATAGGCTGCCGCTGGGTATCCGAACTTCCACCAAAAGTGAACAAGGATAACGATCCAAGAAGACAAGGACCTACTGTCAAGAGGGACCAGGCAACCAGCATTCAGAGGGATGTCAACGTCCAACATTGCACGCATGCAATATATTACTGATGAGTGGACGACTGAGATAGGTGCGTTGAGGTTTCCTCGAACTTCGCACCCTGTTCCCTCGAAGTCGAATACGGCGGAGTCATCGTCCTCATTTATCTCAACTCGAAGACAAATCTGTGATTTCCGTGGACAAGTCAGAATGTCTTCCTCCTCATGTTACAGGGGGGAACATGCCGGGGTGCCATCATCCAAATAATCGATCGCGCTCAGGGTGTTGGTACCCAACTTCTTAGCTACATCATGGAGAAGGTTGCGTACAGCGCGTTCTGCATTGTTTCGGATATGATACATGTATTGTTGAACGATTTTCAGGCCATAATCATCGACGACTACGATGAGGGATGGATAAATCACGAAGGTCCCGACAAATGTAGAATGGGAGCGTACGCTGATGGATCAATTGAATGCCTTTGTGGTTGGCAGCAATTTGCTAGAGACACAATACATTTCTCAGGTATTCAGGGATGTTTATAAAGCCTCTTTAGCTTACAGCTTTTAGATCGCTCTCGACATCTCGGATATTCCGACATCCAGAGCTTCCTGGGTATTTTGCAGGGTTTTCGACCATGTGTTCGTACAATTCCTTGCTATCAAACACGCCTTCCTTGACGAGTTTGAAACTGACAATTTCAGCACCCTCCTCGAAGATGTTCACAGAGGTTGGGGGCATGGATCCGGGTAAGATACCACCGATGTCTGCATGATGCCCACGCGATGCGGTGAAAAAGATGATGTTCTTGGACTCTGAATGAAAGACAGGGCTGATTACAGTAATATCCGGAAGATGCCTACAGCAAGAGCAATGGTGATCAAAAGAAGGGATGGAAATTCGAAAGTACTTGCGATCCTCCCGCGTGAGGTGAATTGGTCATCAGAACATCACCTTCCTTGAGACCCTCTCCATATAGTTTCATTTGATACTTGACCGCACTATCGATTTCGATTGGGACCGGATTATGGCGATATGCGTCGTACTCACAAACTCATGGACCCCAAATGAATCGGGATGAAGGGAGCGTTGGCAACAAGATCGCCATCCGGAGCAAACAAAGCGCATGAAAAATCCAGGCGTTCTTTAATGTTCGTGCTGATAGAGGTCTGCTGCAGTGAGCGCCCCATGGCCTCTGCAACACTCATAAAGCGATTGGCAAAGAGTGTGAGCAAGATTGGATCGGGACCCTCAGACTCTGACATTGTTGTTGCGGCGGACATTGGGAAATTTCAGTTGCGCCAACTCGGATGGAGCGAAACAGAGTAGAGTAGTCGATGATGCGGCAATTATTATTTGTCGTTTTCACGTGACCTTGCACTTACTGTCCACTTTCACCCCATAATTACACCATGCTTGTGAGGCTGCCAAAAAATGTGGGTGCAAGCCTTGCATATCTCACCAGCATGCTCAAGCTCTGTTTCAAGTTAGTGATGAGGATGATGGAAGTTTCATGGAGTCCTTGGGCAAGAGTTCCAAAGATGATGAGCATGATGCTGTGGTTGATAATGCAGAAGTGAGCTCAACTATTTCCACTCAGATTGAGTATCTGAGCCTGCTGGCCAGGAAACTCATGTGACTTGTACCAGCCCCACATGTCCTCCTTCCCATTGCCTTCATTCTCCTTGTTTCCAACCCCAACTATTGTCTCTCCTTTCACCTTCATTTTCTTTCCCTCTCATGCTCTAATCTCAATGTCATCCCCTCACACTCCCTACTCCATGTCAGCAGACAGTGACAACAGCTCAGTTTGATTGCCTTCAACATCACTTGCCTTGTTGCTCAATGCCACATTTGTCAGTCTACTCTAAGGGCCTTATGGCAGACTATAAGGACGACTCTAAGGGCCTTATGGAGGACTATAAGGATGACTCTAGGGGCCTTATGGCAGACTATAAGGACGACTCTAAGGACCTTATGGCGGACTATAACACAACTCTAAGGGCCTTATGGCGGACTATAAGGACAACTCTGATGACCTTACAAGAGTCTATTGTATGAGTCTAGACCCCTTCCCAGTCTTCAAGTCACACCTTGACTCCTCCATGCTTCAACCTATGGCACAACATCATCCTCATCCAACTGCACCTCACACTCCCTGGTCTACACCCATCCCCTGCACCACCAGACCTTATAGGTAATAGATACTATCACGTGTTGTGGGTTGCAAAATACCAGAGAGTTTCAAAATGCAGTTTTATAAGAGATCGCCACCACAAATTAGCTGATCCTTGCTTGGATATATCACCAATATTCAATAATTCATCTGTGCATATCACAAAAGCCTCATGTAAAATTATAGAGAATTCAGAGGAGCAGGAGGGGAGATACAGACAAAATGGTGAAACTGCGTGACAGTGTGTATTCCGATGCCCATTGGGTTTCAAAGTCTGCCACGCTCGGCTATGCGTCATGTCCGTCGCATTTTCAAGTTACAGTCCATGGCTCTACAGTACTGTAAAGCCCTCCCATGGTGCAGGGAGCATGTCTCCTAGAGGTCCTATTATCCATGACATTGAAAAACTCATTCAAGAGGCATGCACCCAGCTTCGTGCCTGAAGGCTTGAGGCTCGCAGAAGAACAGGAGGCATTGCAGGTGGCTGAAGAGCAGAGGAAGCGTGAAGTGAGAGAGCAGTGAGTGGCAAAGGAGGCAGAAAGAGATGAACGACAATGGCAGAGGGATCCGAACACACCATTCACAGGCACGCTAACCTCAAAAACAAAGGCTGACCTTCAAGACATTGTGCAGGTCTTGGGACTCACCACAGATGGCCAGAAGAAGTATTTTTTGGCATGGATAACTGCTCATTTCGATGCCAACCCCATCTTGCATGATGATTCATGCTTTGAAGGCATATTCAACCAGACAAGGAGATGGACTACTGTGCAAACTAAAGAGGAGACCTCAAACACGAGAGCCACCTCTGCTGGACCCTCATCTGTACTGTTGTCCCTCCCTCCTCCACCGACCCCGCTCTCTTCAAACATTGTAAATATTTTCCCTCGGCATCTGATGCACCCACCACTACCATACCACCATCCTACCAGCTCTTATTCTCACCATAATATGCAGAACTGATTCTCATTAAATTGTTTCCTGATGCTTATACATAATGTACATAGTTCATCTATACTAACTGGATCTTGTTGTGTTGTTGTGTTTGAACGCGGCAACAGACACTGCTGTAGCGGAGATGCAACCGGTTGTATGAGTCAGCGTGACAATCTGTGACGAAAGTTTTGAAACTCCCAACTTTTTGGACTTGCACAATCGGCTTCCTTCTGACACAATCACCCATCCATCTTATACTAAAGTGATGCTTCAGGGGGCTAGTTCATATATTATCACATTGATTCCAAAAGATCGATCATAAAAATATGTTGTTGATCCATTTCTATTTGTGATTTAGTAAAAGTTTTGAAACTCCCCACACGTGATAGTATCCTTGTATTTATTCAAATTTTTCTTGACCATAAGGCCCCTTTTACCAACTGAGAATCTTGAACTTGAACTTGGATTTCAGGATTTTCCAGGAGTGACAGGAATGACAGGTGTGATGTAAGTGACATAATAAACTAATATGAGTCCATTCCAAATATGAGTTATTTTCCGGTGTGATTTGCTGTGTTTACATGTGATATGTAAAATATTTTTTCTAACCCTTCCTTCCACTCCTTCCAAGTGGGGTATTGCAAGCATGTCATAAGGCAGAATATGTGTCACCAATGTGTGGGTGCACATCTTTGTGCAAATTTTGTATGTGCAGCTCTGGTGAAAATGGGGCTGCAAGCACCCAGATGTTGAGCTCGAGTTGGACTGCTCGACTCTGAGTTTGACGCTGACACATCATGTGTAACCCCAAATATGTGAATATGCAAATGACAACAAAAAAAAATGCATATTAATTTATTATATACATCATATCACTTACATCACTCCTGTCACTCCCAGAAAATCCTGAAATCCAAGTTCAAGTTCAAGATTCAAGAATTCTCGGTTGGTAAAAGGGGCCTAATAACCCATAATACTGTATTATGGCCATCTTCTACCCCATACCATACCATATAGGCTGCTGAAGTGGAAGCATACAGATAGTAGCCATATGCATACCATATCGAGTACGGCCGTAGCTGTATACAGTACAGTTGGCAGCCCTATACATAGTATGTTGTTCTGCTATGGTGTCTAGGTTGTCTACAGTTTTTAGCTGTGGTCTACGGGGTCACGCGTTTCCAACGAGGACCATAATCTCTGAAACCATAAATTGCCCCCGACTCCATGAAAAATCTTTTTATTGATACCTCATCCGTCTCATCCGGCGTACGGACCCTCTTCTGCGTTGTCGGCACTTGCTCCTGGTTTTTGAGTCTTTTGGGCAGTCTGCTGTGTCCTTCCTCATCATCCGGAAGCTTTTGACTTTTAGTGGTGGGTTGGATGATCAAGAATTGCCATAAAAGGCAATTGGTCGGCAAGAGAATCGGGGGTTCAATCACGCGTTAAATTACACATATAAGCGAGTTAACAGTAGCATAACTACTTACCTTTTTCCCTACCAAATCAAAAACAAATGTTATCCCATTTCCAATTGGCCGGCGCATCATCCGCCCCATCCGCTCCATCCACTGCTTCCAGCCCGAGCGCCCCTTGCGTGACACAATGTTTAAAGTTCATGCATGCCCCTTCAAAGATCATTGCCAATTCTGGAAAGAGGGGAGATTTTAATTATGACCGGGAGCACGGCGGATACCCCATGGAATGGCTGACAGCAGCCGATTTCGATACGTGGCGCCGGCAAGAAGAACTGGCTCATGCAATTGAATTGATTACATCCAGCACTGAGCATGGGCAGGGATGGACAAAAAAAGTTTTCGTCTGTTCCCGCCAACTATCTGGAGGAGCTTCGCGTTATGTAAAGAAGCACCCTGATCGCACACGGAGATCCGAGATCAAGAAGATGGGTTGCCATTGCCGAATAGTCATCAAATCATATGCGGACGCGCCTACCATTCTCGGACAATATGCAAGTGAGCATGACCATGAAATTGGAATTGCTAATCTCGCTTACACACGAATGTCACGCGTAGCATGCGATAAAATTAGATCCTTGTTGTCAAGGAAGGTTGATCCATGGGAAATAGTAAGTGTGCATTGAATTTATTTTTAATCGCTAACCTAATGAATTGAAAGGTACGCGATATTCAGGATTCGTCGCCCGATGGCAGCCAAGACCGATTCATCTCGCTTCGGGATGTGAGCCGCATGGCCCGGGAAATTGAAGATAACAATATTAGGCTGCATCCAGAGGATGCCATCTCCGCCAGGCTCTGGTTGGACAGATTGAGAGATGAAAATACAAATGTATTTTACAAAGATAGGCTGCACAGTGCCCCATCTCAGTCAAATCTGCAGGAGGATGCATATGTGTTATGCATCCAGACCCCTTTCCAAATGGAGGCATTCCGCCGCCTCAGGAACGGCTTCATCGGTATTGACGCAACTCATAATATTACTCAATATCCGGACTTTTTATTATTTACCATGATCGCGCGGGATCACTGGGGACATGGTGCGTAATATTTACTAAATGTCAATTTAGCGCACTTACCTTTTCCAGACAGGTGTGCCTGTTGCCTGGATGCTGGCATCCAATGGAACAACGGACACAATTTCCTTTTTTGTCCATTGGGTCAGGGATGCCAGTCCGGCTATCCGGCCGTCTATTGTCAAGACTCACTGTTGAACTATCCAGTTCAAGAGCGAGGGATAAGCTCGGAGACGAGTCGATAGATGTCCAAGACCGCGTGGGCAAGAAGTAGAGTCCAGAGTAGTAACAGATACCAGAGAGGTATTGTTACTGTGAGAGTCGAACAATCACGCAGGGAAGAGGCCAGGATAGTCACAAGGGGACGGTCCTTAAAGGAGTATCCCAGGGTTGGAGAGTGCCGTAAACAAATGGACAGTCTGAGGACTGTCCGCTACTTTATTGAGCGCTTATATACTACAAGAGAACTGCTAAATAGGGAACAAGTCATAACCTTGTTATCAAGCACGATAGAGTGATGAGTAAGAAGTCGGAGGACGCTTACTGAGCATGCTTGGTCATGCTCAGTAAGCTGCTGAGTAAGAAGACTCTTCTTGATGAGTAAGAGTTTCCACTGTCCACGTGTTTACTACTTTTAGTGCACGTGTAAGCACCTGATTCATTTCTTGTTAGTTAGTTTAGGGCCGGTCATTTGAGGACTTGTAGTTTGGTTAGGGAATAGTGTCATTTTATAAGGCCCTTATATAGTTCTATTAGGGTCCTTAGAGTCGACCCTAATACTTCTATTAAGGTCCTTAGTATTGCCTTATAGTCGTTCTATAGTTATTAGAGTTGGTCTAATAACGCGTTGTAGGGCCTTTGATACTAGGTTAGTGCCTATTGTAGAGCTCCTAGGGTCGTTCCAAAGGGTCCTTAGGAAGGCCCTAATACTGTCTTTTGTTGCTAGAAGGGTTGCCTTTAAGTAGGGCTTGCTGTATGTCGATTGTGCCGAGAATCGCTCGCGCAACAATGCGCGCACGATATTGTGGACACCTTTACTCACCCCTTTTGCTCGTGTGAACAGGGTGACACCATAGAGACCAGGTTTCTATAAGGAAGGGTCCTTCAAGGGCCCTCTCCGGAGAATGGTTCATGACATCTATTATTATGACAGATCGTGATGCTGCGCAGATTGCCGCCCTCAAGATTGCTTATCCAGGAAGTCGGATATGGCTTTGCAAATGGCACGTGTTGCGCGCGATGCAATCACACCTCAATACAACCGAATTTCCTGATCTGTGGGATAAGATCAAGAGATGGGTACATACAGATGATCAGGCCAACTTTCTGCAAATCTGGGAGGAGATCTCCACTGATCCTCAGGTCCCACAAAGTTTTGTGAACTACCTTGGGTGTGAATGGATGCCTGTGGTCCATATGTGGTCCATGGTTTTCCAGAAAAATTGGCATATCTTTGAGGAAGGGGACACAAATATGTTGATCGAAGCGTATGTGTTCCAACTGATCCAAAGATAAGATGACCTAATCATTTTTTAGATATCATCACATCCTCAAATCACACTGGCTCGATGGCAAGCGCAATCGGCGGATCGATCAAATCTTATTTGTGCTAGTGCATTGAATGGTGCCATATAACCAAAATAGGCATGAACGTCAGCAAGTCGGGCTCGATGGTCGGGACCTGGCGGCTGACAGGGGTCGGAAACTTTTCGCCTGCGCCGAGAGCATATCACAAGATTCGATTTTGCAATTCGATGAGATCTGCTTTCACGTCACTTCACAATCCCGGTCCGGCGAGTTTTACTCAATCGATCTGATGAAGTCAACTTGTGATTGCACAGATTATCCACGGATTAGATTCTGCAAACACATTGCAGCAATCTACATCCACTTTCCCCACCTCTGTCCTGAAGAGAGCACCCAAAAAGCTCCCACAGAGAATGCAAATAGATCCCCTGACCCACCATCCCCATCCACCAGGCCAAGGGAGAGCCTAGTATCTCTCTCACAGGAGATCATATCGTTATCACGCGATCTCGCATCTAGGCTTGAGGATACTAATCAATCAGCGGAGATCGTCGAGGCCGCCCGGGCCGCCAAATACAGTTTGGCAGCCGCAATTAATATAATTCAAGGTTTCAAGGTCTTACCCGATAAAGAGGTAATTGCGCCCAATCAGCATACGTGGACGGAGACAGCCGAGCGTATGGGTGTCAAACAGGGCCCAAAACAACGGACCAGTCTCCCCGACGCGCGGGGACTTACAGCGCAAAGCATCGGCGTCGCTAAGGGAAAGTGCCGCCGTGTTCACGATGATCTGTACACCAGGGGCGAACGGTCAGGCAAGCGCGCCAAGCCCGATGCAACATCTGCTGCCGCGAATGCGCGCATGCGTGCCCTCAGGGAACCGCCGTCTCAAACCCCCCTCCCTCGGAACCCCCCTCGGAACCCCCCTCCCTCAGATGCCACCACCTCCCTTGCACCATGTCCCTTCAGACTCGCACCGCCGCCTATTCTAGCGGCCTCATCTTCTGCTGATCCTTACAATAGAAAATCTTTATTTGTATTGTAATTTATTTTCAAGATACATAATAAATAAGTCATTAAATAAGTGATTTAGAAAATACTTTGGTGTCATTTACACGCGTGATTGAAGCCCCGATTATCTTGCCAACCCAATCACCTTTTATAGTAATTTTTGATCATCTAACCACCGCTAAAAGTACGCAACTTCATCCGGACGGGCTCTCTTCCGAGCCGACTGCAGCGGCACACCATGATTCCCAGCCCTGGGGACACAATCAATTTGGCGAGCCAAGTCAAATTCAAGGATGCAAAAGAATGAAGAGGTGGGGCATACGTAGTGGGTGTGGCGGTCTCCACAGGAAGCGCGAACGACGGAACGATGCCCACGGCGAGGCAGATAATGGTAAAAACAGTGGAAATTCGCATCTTGTTATGACTGAGATCGGAGATTTAAAATAAAAGTTGTGGATTTTGTGGAGCAGAACGGAAGGGTAGAATATGCAGAAAGTTGTCGGTTACCGGCACTAACAAGAAACTAGGAAGGGGAAGCACAGGTGGAGAGAATGGGAACTACAGTTGTTGGCATTATATGTACACCTTGGCAGGTCCCACTCATGGCTTGCCATCAGTAAAAGCGACCAGGATCAGGAGGAAGATATGAGAGCATACCATGATGTTGAGACGCAGTCGAGACGGACAGGTGGGCAGTGGTTGCGCGACGGCCGCGACTTCCCCGGGTCCACGCATATACATATATGTGGTGTCATCAAATCAAACATCGCGGAGGCAAGAGGCGCGACTCACAATGGGTTTAGTGACTTTGAAGATTCACTATTCACTCTTCCTATTTATTCATCACATACTTATGGTAATCATATCATCTAGTCACATTTATAGGTGAATCAATTAAATTAATGCCGTTGGTTATGCCAACTGAATATAAGTGATATATCATGATGTTGATGCATTGATATAAAGCTGCGAGCGTGTGGTTGTTGATGGCACCTTCCGACGTGTCAATTGCTGGTTGAGGCAGAGCGGCGAATGATGACAGCAGTGCACAACTGATGGTGGTAGTTGTTTGATTTTTTATTTAAATGTTCAAGCGACGAATTAGCCGAAAAGGCCGACGATTCGCCTCAAAACCATGTTTCATTCCGTTGGCCCATCTCAGATCACAACCTGACGAAGGTCTATGACCGCTGGCCATACTAGCAAGGAGGGTTGCAGCTGTATTGACGAGAAGACTAGTGATACAACTGTGCGCATTTATAATACATTCTAGAATCGAGTGTTTTACTGAGGAACGGCGAGCTTATTCACGAGCAGATTATCCGCAATGATTTTATCCTTCCAAACTCGTTCAACTTCGCCGAGATCCCATGGGGCGGAGACAAACCTATGACCGATGACATGAGCGCTAGAATGGAGCTTCGCAGGCGTTCACATACCTGCCACTTAAGTAATCTGCTTTCCCTGCGGTGAGATACAGGATGGTTGCGGCCGGAAGTGCCACAGAGTCGACAGTGTCCAGATCCACGCTGGCTTCGGCAGCGAGCTCCGTCTCGACCACACCGGGATGGACAGGGAAGACTTTGATGTCAGGGTACTCAAGAGCAACATACTCAGCGAAACGGTTGATGGCGTGCTTGGACGTGCCATAGTCACTCATACCCCGGAAACGGTATTGTGCCCCGACAGAAGTGAGTATGACGATGCTGCCCTTGGTCTTTACTAACTCCGGAACGGCAAAGCTACGCAAGACTACGGTTCAGGTGCCGAAAACCCGACAAGGTACGGTCAGACTTGAAATTTACGTACTGGGTGTAGTTATAGCAACCCCGAATGTTAACTTCCAGGACGTCCCACCAAGTCGAGGGATCCTTAGAAGCAAAGTCTGGATAGATGAATGTCAAACATGCGTGGGGCTCAATTCCCTTGCGAGACCCACGTTTGTCCACGGGGCGGACCATGGCTGCATTGGCCACCAGGATATCGAGTCTTCCAAAGCGAGCGATCGTGGCCGCGACAGCTTCCCCAGCACGCTTAACGTCGCGCACGTCAGCGACAAACGTTAGGACACCGGCATCAGGAACCTCGCGGAGGACCGCATCGCGAGTGGCGTTGAGAGTCTCCTCCTTGCGAGAGACGAGAGCAAGGGAAGCCCCAGAGCGGGCATAGTGCAACGCTGTTTCGAGGCCTATGCCGCGAGAAGCACCAGTAATAAGGACGACTTTGCCTTCGAAGGTCTGCGCAGCATAGTGGACGCGAGGGTCGATAGTCGGGTAGACGCTGCAGACATACTTAGGAGAAGTGGCAATTCTAAGTGTCAATGTAACACGAACTCGTGATGGTTCACAACTTTTAGGTCTTCATCGGCTCCTAGTATTCGAGACATTGTGATGGAAGATGGGTTCTGGATTCCTTAAACGTGGGAATGAGAAGGGCTGGTTGCTTGTGAGGTCGTGGGCCACAAGACGACGGTTTATAAATCTCTGCCAGAGATATGTCAAGGGCGACATCATGACCAATCGGGTCCGAGTCCTGAACTTGAGACTAAGAAAGGAATGCGACTCGACTTCGACGGACGAGTACATTCGTAAGAACTTATCCAATTAATAAGCACTCTTACAATGTTGCTTACAAAAGTCGATTGGGCCCTGTCAGGTACGGTATACCCCTTGCTAAATAACACCAGACTTCAGGAAACGGGGAAAACATTCAGCCACACTCTCGGATGTCAGTGTGGATGTATAAGGAGCAAAGATCCGGTGCGGAAACCTCCAGAGAGGGCTGGGATGCTCTGAAAGAAGTATTTTCTTTTCAAATAGCCGCTCGGAAATCACACCATAGTCACCACGCCGACGACCTCGACTGAAATCTGGATGTGCAGTGTCATACAGCGGAAGTTGACGACTTTCGCATGATCTGTCACGCTCCAGAACCAGGCAACCCATCAAGGGTGCTCTCACCTTTACTTCCACGAGACGCGAACCATGCACTCTCTCGTTAAGCATATAGGGAGGGAATTACGGGTTCGTTCGGTGAAGGTGAAGCCGTCCGTCTCGATCTTGAGTTGATATCGAATTCGATGATTATCATGACGCGAGGATGCCCAAACCATCCTGATCTGGAATTCGCGGATGCGGACAGAGGGAGGGGGGCCGACGATAGTACTGTACCAATTAAATCAATTCGTCACCCTGTGTGACCTGTGACCTCCCTGACGAAATAATGGTTTCGTCAGGTTGGGTATTTTGTTGTGACCTGCAAAACATTTTCGTCAGGGTTACAAAATTTGGAATTTTGCGTAATTTCAACGCGTCGCGACGCTGTACTGTAGCGAGTCCGGGGACGCGCGAATCATGCTGACCGGTCCAAGCGGAAAGAGGAGAGAAGGGGGGGGGGAGCAAGTGGTTCGCGCGACTATTGAGGCTTCTTGCTTTTCTCAGGCAGGGGTGATTGGGCCGCAAAGAGGGATCCTTATTCACTGCGCTACTACAGAGTAGCTAGGGTTTTTATGTATAGGACAGTACAAAGGAGAATATGAAAGGAATCAGAGGACCATGAAAGGGAGGGAGAGCCATGAAAGGGAATCGAGACTGGTCAAGGCAGTCGAGGCGGTCATGAAAGGCTTTGAGACGCGAACGCGTCGAGTATGCTGGGGCGTGGCGTGCGCGCGTGGTCGGTGGCGAGGACTGGGCAATATGGTCGAGGTCTTGACGTCGGGTGTGAGGTCGTCGGCGTGCGGTCAGCGGCGAACGGCCTGGAATCGAGTCTTGCGGGCGTGTGGCATACGCGTGGTCGGTGGCAAGGGCTTGATGTTGGGCGCGAGGGAGGTGACTTGCGCGTGCGGTTGGTGGCAAGGGGTGGGCGAGCTGGCAAAGGAGAGGAGGCGTCACGTCGTGTCGCATCTCGTTTCCGCACGTGGTTCTGGCCACTCGCACATCTGTTGCCATGATGATGCTGATGGATCGGACGTGGAATGATGATAATAGTACTATCTATTCCAACGGAGACTTTCGTCATCAGAAAATGCCCTTGAGCAATTTTAGGACTTTTTGAAAGCATTTTTGTGACCAAAATATGGTTTCGTCACTTGGCTCTGGGACCTGTGACATTTGTGACATTTCGTCAAATCAGGTAGGCCTGTGACCTGTGACCGGCGAATTGATTTAATTGGTACAGTATAAAGCCAATGGCCGCAGTTACAATTCTCTCCAGCTGTACTCCCATCCATTCCATACTCGCCGGTGCTGGTTGCCGACGATATTTCTACATTATATACGCCACCGTCTTGTTCAGACTTGGGCGACTTAGATCCCAAAATCCACATTCCCACTCATAAGTGACAATGCGCGCCTCATCCGTTTTTGTCACATTCTGCCTCGCCGTCGGCATCGCCCCATCGTTCGCGCTTCCTTTAGGTACACCCAGCACTTCGGGTTCTCTTTCTTCCAATGAAGTTGACTTGACCTTGCAGACATAAGAAGCCCGGATCTAGTACTGCACACAAGGGGGAATGCAATTTCACAGAAGAAGGACGACAAACAGGGTGAAACGACACCGCCCGAGCGGTCACGGTCACGGTCATCATCATCCAGGCGGTCACGGTCATCATCACGGTCGTCCTCGTCATCACTTGACAACATTTTGTATGAGATTCAGAACAAACCATACTAGGTGACCTGGTTTTGATCTGTAGTCTCTGTCCACGTAATACTTGGTGTTTTCATACTTATTCTATATTGAACATGTAGTGTCACTATTTTTGTGAGGTTGGTATTGTAGCAAGCCCAAGAGCACACTTGGGTTTGTGTGGCTGGACTGGGAACCAGAGTCTCCTGAGACTGAGCAAATTGGCACTTGAGGCACAACTAAAATGATAATAGCAACTGGAAATTGTTATGATCCACCCAGATGGTGAATGTGTAAGGAAAAGCCTTGACTCAAGAATATTATGCTAGACCCTCTCCATCAGGTAGGAAAATCAGTCTCTAAGGCCTCACTTCATGTGCACAAAATGTTATGATTTGTCTCCCTTTGGCTTGTCACTAACCCTCTTGATCCCTTGTTACTATTCTCACACCTCACCCTTGTCCCCTTGGTTACATTTCATCCCTTGATCCTGAGCTCTCCCTGTCAATTCATGTTTCACATGTATTGTTTCACTTTCATCTTTTCAATTGTGTTTCATCTATTATGTTGACCCCTTTTTGCTACTGGTCCTAGCTTTGCTTACTGTTCTGCTGGTACTCTGACTCTAGCCTCAGAGACAATGCAGATGACTTTTGTTCCACCTTAGGCTATGTCTTCCTACTATCCAGTGCTGCAATCTCTTGGTCATCACACAAACAGAAGACTGTTGCCCAGAGTACCACTCAAGTCAAATATATGGCATTAGCTGATGCAGCTAATCAAGCCATGTGGTATTGGAGCTTCTTCTCCAAAATTGGCTACCAGATCTCTGATCCAATTCCACTTCATGGTGATAACAAAGGTGCAGTTGATCTCATGCTCAATCCAGTCACCAGAAGATGATCAAAACATATCCCTATCAAGCATCAAGCCATTTGCCAATATATCGAAGATGGACTAATCACACTGATCCATACACCTACAGGAGAGATGCTTGCTGATGGTCTCACCAAGCTGCTTGCTCACACGTTGCTTTGGACCTTCATCAATGGTTTAGGTCTCCTTTGATCTGATCTACCAACTGTCCTAATCATGGGGGAATGTTGAGATCAGCACTGGCCTGAGCCCCAGGTGCATTGTGATGCAATCACAACTCTGATGCATTGATGTGTCAGATCACCCAGACCAGGCATTACCAGCTTTGGCTCATACACTGCAGCATGCATTAGAGACACTGATAAGATGATTTAGAACAATTGGTAGCTAGTTACCACTGATCCTCGGACATACATAGTGATCCATAATGGTAGTTAGCTGTACTGCACTTGGTGGTCTCAGGTACTTAAGAATGCCACAAAGCACATAGATCACTTCAGTTTTGTATCAACCAAACTGAAGTGAGTACTTACTCTATGATATCTTATCACTCTGTACTGATAACATGTTGTAGCTATTGTCTGATAGGTACATATTTAATATCAGTTTTGTATCAACCAAACTGAACTATTGTCTGATAGATTGGCCTGTGATCTTATCATCTGCTGCTATCTAATCACACATACTGCATATCTTCAACAAAACCTGCACACCCCAAAATAAAGGCCAAATGGTCCCACCCAACACCACTGCCCTCAACATTATTAAGTGGCATTCTGGCTTTCAGGTACTTTGTTTCCTTTTCACTTTCTTTTTTTCTTTCCTTTTCTTTTAGCTACTCAACTTTGGTCTATAAACATGTACCTACAAGTAGGCTAGTCTACAATAATAGAACCTGAATTCTATTATTCTGAGTGTCCCTGCACATGTTCCCTGCCTTTAACAGTAACAGTGTCAGCCTTCTCAGCATCACAGTCAAGCCCTTGGATTAATTTAAATATTATTTATTTTGATGTACTTTACTCTTGAATACACCATTATATACATTAGGAATTGTGATCTGCATTTGGAAAACTTGTGGAGTCAATGGGAATTGCCTTGAGGAGTCAAGTTGGTGGGGCCCTTGCCTTTTCTGGAGCATGACAGATCACATGAGAAGATGTCAACATTTATCACACCTGTGACCAGGGTGTGACACAGGTAACCCATGGGTATATTTGCTGTACCCATACCTGTACCTGTGAACACCATACACATATGGTGTTGGGTATGGGGTTACCCACTAAATTCATGGGTTACCTGCAATATGCATGGGTTTTCATGAAACCCACTCCAGTTGAGATGTATTCAGACAAACAAGGACATTATCACAGACACAAAAACTTAACTGCTGATTCAATCCACTGAGCTGCTAAACAAGATGGTAGCTACAGATACTTAAATACAAAAGTGCTACTGTAACCCAACTGCAAGTCTGAGAGTGCAAGGTGGTGTGGCAATGAAGGGGCAAGATGCTATGGGTGCAGTGAATCAAGAAGGTGGGTGCACTTGCAACATGTTATTGTGTTGTTGTGCCAGAGAGGGTCCCTGCTTGAGGGGATGAGCAATTGAACTGGCACCTTTCTTGATATGTTTGATGCTATGCCCAACTGCTTTGGCACTAGATCTGACAGCCTGAGATAGAGAGGATGTTGAGACTACAGTTTGGAGAGATGAACATGACAATTTGGCCATGTTGAACCAGAACCCAAACAGATCAAAGAAGGCAAAGACCTTCATACAAGGTTCAAGATCTGCTCAGAGATGTTTGTTGAACCGGAACCCAAATGGATCAAAGAAGGCAAAGACCTTCATACAAGGTTCAAGATCCATTTAGAGATGTTATATGTTAGACAGAACTTTAGCATATGCGCTTATGGCAATAGGGTTATGCATACTACACTATCTAACAATATGCAGCCTTATGCTGTGTCTCGAACATTTCCACATCATGCGTCACTGTGTGTGCAATATAGTGGACACCTGTAGTCACCTCTTTTGGACTTAGGAACAGCCCTGGGTCATAGAGGTATAAATACCATACATGTAGATGAGTATATAGATCGCTCTACACCCCAATATCACTTGAGCATTGGCACAACCTCTAAGGTGGGTTGCTTGGCCTGTTAGCTGTGCTCTATGCTGCGCAACAGGTTATGGGCCCTGCAAGCCATGCACCTTCATTGGCTGCAATGATGGTGAAGCATCCCTGAAGCCTGCATGCTGCAGCAAGCTAGTCTACCCTATGGGGAGACTATGTTGGCTTGTTTGAATACAATACTCTTACTGATGACCTCTAAGCCCCCTTCTAACAGCTATTATGTTCTCATCTCAACCCTCTGCCCCTGTTGTCCCCATCCTTGATGGTGCAAACTATAGTATTTGGTCAAAGGCTATGAAAGCCTACCTCATGTCTGTTGGACTGTGGGGTTATTGCAATGGTACTTTTTACATGCCAATCGTCCCTCTCCTTCCCCAGGTGCCTCTTCCTGAAGAGATTGCTGCCCAAGCTGCCGGTCAAGCAGCTTTGAAAGAATGGAACAAAGGGAATATGGCAGTTGGCCATATGGTCCTTAGATCTAGTGTTGCAATCCAACAGGATCTTACATCCTTGGATAATGCCGAAACAATTTGGAATCACCTTGAAACCCTTTATGGTATGGTGACCACCACTAGTGTCTATAAGGACTTCAAAGAAGCCATTTCCATTCACTTAAACCTGAGCCTTCATCCTGGCCCACAATTGGATCAGATTCATGCTGCATTCCAGCACCTTACTGCATCCTCCCTTGTCATCCCAAACACCTTACAGGTGCTCATAATGCTTGCTGCCATTCCCCAGAAATGGGAAATGCTCATACACATCATCACTCAGAACTATGCCCAAGCGCAGCAGGAAAGGGAAAGGGAAAGGCAAGTGTTAAGGCTCCAAAGTGCCTTAAATAAGTTCAATGGTCGCGTCTATAAACGCGTCCTACCAATGCAGATATGCTTGAGTCAAGCAAGCAATACTCGTGGAGGGGAAGGAGTGTTAGATCCTTCTAGAGTATGACAACAAGATGAGAGGGGCTCTGCAGACGGGGTAGGAGTCAACTGTTTGGGATTGGCAAACTAAGTCGAGCTTAGGGCCCAACTGTTATGACTGGGGGCTTTATATAGCCTTACAGGGATAAGGTTTGTACTACTGTAGTACTAGTCGGTGCTATAGAAGCAAAACATGGCTCATAGAAGCGAGGTTGCTTCTATGTAAACGATCTCGGTGCTGGAAGCATTAAGTGCTTCCCCAATCAAGGAATCGATGTACGTGGCGGTACAGGAACATCTGGGACAGAAGCAATGCTACTCATTGCTTCTTCAATACATCTTCTGAAAGATACGATCAACGCGCTCCGAATGTGATATCAAGGAACATAAACGGTCAAGATCTGACGCACGCATAATGCAAACGGTGCAGTCCATAGTTCAGGTGTTCCGGCATCTTCCGGACCCCAAACCACTCGGTAACATTACCCCTCCTTCAGATTGGTGGTCCCACACACCAACGATTCTAAAATCGAGTGGTGGGGTTAATGCCATCATCATCAAGGGGGGGAGGTGATGTGGTGAAGGTGTATCGGCCTTCTTCTGCTGCCTCATAGGCAGCCAATGCTGAGGCCACTATTGCCTCTGACTCCTCAGCAGTGGCTGCAGGAGACATGATCTGTGGGAGTCTGTCAGAGTCCCTAGGTAACCTCCGGACTGGAGGTGTGTCTGAGCGAAGAGGAGTCGTAGTGAAAGGTTCTTGAAAGGTCCTGGACCCTTCTCCTTTCGCTACCTGCAAAATGCGTGGGTTAGCAGTGTCCTCCCTCTCCTGGTCGGACTTCCTCTTCCTGCTCGGGTGTGCCTGTTCCCATCCTCGGTGGAAAGGGCATGATCTGATTGGTGTATAGGAACGATGATAGGGAGGTACTAGGCAATGTGAGGCAGCGTCTGCTGCCAGTTGGTCGTGGCAATACTGGTGGGGCAGTGGACAATACTTGTTAAAATGTCCTACCTCGCCACAATACTTGCATCGGTTCCTTTTTCTCCTCCCTTCTATCATGTTCAGCTGCTGAGGCTCCGGAATGAAGTCAGCCGTTGCAGTAGACGCTTCCCCGCTGCTGCTATAGGAATGGTAATGGATAGAGCTTTGGGGGGAAGGGTTTGGTGACGCTTCCGATCCTGCTCCTCCTCGAAGGCGCATACCGGACATGGTTTGGAGGACGTTCATCTCCTCTTCTGAATACCCTTGCACCGTCGTAGGTGTGGGGCTGGCTGGTACTGGTTCTGGGTCAGAGGTAGCATACCCCTGAGCGATGTCTGCCAAATGCAGCTGAGGGACGAAGACGGGTAGAGGGGGAGTGGGCTGCCCAGCCCGATAGTTGGTGAGGAGTTCTTCAGCCCAGACACCTGGAGGGGTTTCTCCCTGGCTACAGCCTGCTTCAATGAACTCCCAACATCGTGAGCGTACTTTGGCTGCCGCCATTCTCTCCTTGGCTTCAGCCCTGTCTCTCTCTACTCCTCGCTTCTCAGCTAGGTACTTGCTGAGCTTGTAGCGCAGCTGCTTCTCCTCTTCTTCAAGCACCTTATAGTTAGCTTCCAGCGTTTCTTGTAGGGTGTAGAGATGGTCCAAGCGGTAGAGTTCTGCCTGCAGCCCATAGTCGCCTAGCAGGTAGAGGGTCTGTCTCCAGCGCCCTTCGAACTGCCTCTCTGTGTTGAAGCAGTCTAAGTCATGTTCGTCTTGGCCATAGTTATAGAGGTTATAGCAAGGGGTGGCCTGGAGGATCTCGCCATAGTCTGCATGGCCTTCTCCATTCTTCCCCCTCACTCTCGGCTCTCCCAAGGCAACGTCATAGGCCACATACCTGGCCGGTTTGTTGCCCCAAGTCATGCCATCAGGGATGTCAATCCCTGTGTGGTGTCTGTCAGCGTCCCATCGTACCCAAGGCTCTCCAGGGTGGGCATCCTGGGCAAGAGTGCTGGTGGGGGACGTCACATCCCAATCCCCAGGCTGAACGTCGACTTGGTCAGCAGGGGGTCCAAATTCGAGAGGACGCATATCTGCTTCTCCTTCTCCAGTGTTATGTTCATCCATTCCTTGGAAGAAGGCAAGAAGGGAAGCATCGGGAGTGGTGATTTCAAGTGGCCCCTCTACACCAGAGAGGTCGGACTGGGGAACAATTTCATTAGTGGGAGTTTGGGACATTTGTGGGCGACAATATGGGAATGAGGAAGTAGAGGGCATCTTTTGCTGGACTTTTATAACCCGTATGGCCATGGGGTTCTTTCTGTGATATTCCTCTATTAGTCTAGACGCTTTGATGTTCTCTTACTGGCTCCCAAGAATCATGGGCTTCGGAGTACCCTTCCCACCGGACTTGATACTCCAGCTGTTTCCTCCTTCCAGTTCGTCTTGAACCTAAAATCGTTGCTACTTCATATTCCTCTTCTCCTTCCACCAATTCTGCTTCTGGATTGGTGTAGTTGGTCCCATGCTCCTCGGTTTCCTTGTAAGGTGTCAATAAGGAGGCATGAAACGCGTTATGGATCCTCCAGCGGCTAGGGAGATCCAATCTGTATGTCACCGGGCTAACCACCTCCATGATTTTAAAGGGCCCATATCGTTTTGGGCGTAGTTTCACTGTAGGATGTGTCATTTTTAGGTTGGTGCTGTCGAGCCATACCCTTTCTCCTTTCTGATAAGGTTGGAAACTACTTCTTCGCTTCCACATTAGGGAAGCGATCTTCATCGCTTCTTGTGCCTGTGATCTCGCTTCCTGGATCCGGACTTTCCAATTGTCTATTCTTGGTATCTTGCTTTCCCGATTTGGTTGGTGTGCTTTGGGCGTAAAACCCATCCATAAGAAGAAAGGGGATTGTCTGGTTGTCTCTGAAACGTTAGAATTCATCGTGTATTGCACCAGAGGCAGCCAATCCACCCAGTCGTCTTGTTGGTGGTTGCAAAAGATTCTTAGCGATGTTTCCATCGTCTGATTCGTTCTTTCTGATTGTCCATCTGTCTGAGGATGGTAGGCAGTGCTGATATTCTGTTTGATATGCAGCTGGTCGCAAAGTTCCCTAATGAACTTTGGAACTTATTAGTTTATCTCGATCGGATATGATCTTGCTTGGTACTCCCACAAATGGGAATATTCTGTCCTTATAGAGCTGTGCTAGCTCTTCTGCGTCCATTTCTTCTTTGCAAGGAAGCAAGATGACGCCTTTAGTACAATCGTGGTCAGTGACAGTCAATATACTGTCATATCCTTTCGACTTCGGCAATTTGACCACAAAGTCCATGCTGACAGTCGAGAAGGGAGTAGCCCCTTCTTCTGGTGGAATGGGATACAAGGGAGGTCGATTCGGATGAGTGTTTGACTTGTTACTTTGGCAAATTGCGCATCCTTCCACATATCGATCGACAAAGCGTCTTAGGGTGGGCCACCAGTAGTATCACATCATTCCCAGTAATGTTTTAGCTTTTCCTGGGTGTCCTGCTGTGGGACTGTCATGATACTGTTCCAGTAAGGTCCTGTGGGTTCCTTCGTCGCCTGTAATTACCAAGGCTTCATTCTTCCACCATAAGTTATGTCGCTTCTCCAGTCGGTGTCTCTGTACCCAATCAAGTAACTTTAATTGGTGTCTTTCTTCCCCTTGTTGGTTCTTTATCCGTTCTTCCAATGCAGTAGTGTGCATTACTCAAATAAAAAGATGGTCAGGTAGCGCGACCACTTCTTCTTTATCCCCTTGTCCATCGTCAAGGTCAGGTCTCCTTGACAGGGCATCTGCTTTATTCCTTGCCCCTGCCTGATGTTTCAATTCTAAGTCGAAGTCTGCCAAGAAGGTAATGTATCTTGCCACTCGACCATTTATTCGCTGAGGGTGTCGGTAATGCAACAGGTTCGCATGGTCTGTATAAACCACCACCTTATGCTTTTCTCCCATGAGTAGGTGTCGCCAGTGTTTCAAGGCTCGCACCATGGCTAAGAACTCTTTGTCCCATATGTCGTAGTTCTTCTCTGCTTGTTTCAAGGCTGCTGAGAAGTAGCCTATTGGCCTCCTCTTCCCTTGTTCGTCCTTCTGGAATAATACTGCTCCAATGGCATAATTGGACGCGTCTACTTCCAGTTCAAAGGGTCGCTCCTCATCAGGATGGAGCAGGACAGGGTCAGAAGATACTATCTGGATGAGTCATTCCAAAGCATCTTTGCATTCTTGGGTCCATTCAAATGGCACCCCTTTCTTTGTCAAGGCAATGATGGGTCGAGCAATCTGACTGAATCCTCGAATGAAAGCCCTATTGTAACTGAGGACTCCCATGACTTTGCGCACTTCGTGTACGTCCTTGATTTCCCGAGGCCAGTCCGTGATTCCTCGGACTTTGGAGGCCTCAATCTTCATCTTCCCTTCGTCTATGTCCCATCCTAGCATGGTTAATTTTCGCACCATGAACTGGCACTTCTGGGGTTTCAGGAAGTATGACTTCTTCTGCATCAGTGTGAGTAGTTCGTTGACACATTGCTCATGGATTTCTAATTGTTCAGGACTGTCCCCTGTGGCAATTCCAAAGTCATCCAGATAGTTGACCGTGTATTCTGCCCATCGGTCCAGCCAGTCACCGAAATCTCTTCTCATCAGCCTAGTAAAGAAGGCTGGTGCTGTTACGAACCAAGGCCAGACCCTGACCGTAGACGGTCCTATTTCACTCAAGAGAGACCTCTCTCATTTTGCATTACCAACTCCCTTCCGTTTTCTGGGCTATTCCCCCTGCAGTGCAAGATATCGCTATTGCAAAGGCACTATAACTCGACCAGACACCCGTTTCCTAATCGGGTAATCATCGCGTGGCAGCCACATGGCCACCCAGCCACCAAGGACCCGAAACAGCGGCACAAACTCTTAGGAGCTGTTGCATAAATCATCTGACGTCATCCAGGCTCCAATGACATCATAACTGACTGAGCGACTCCACAGTGACCTCATAGGCTCACTAAGCACTCCACAGTGACATCATAATGATGTCATCGCTCCACAATGATCAGTAATGCGCTCAGTAAGCCTGAAACTTGACACAAGCAAGTTTATGCCTCTGTAGTCCTATTGGACGGTACCAAAGAGTCTAGAATAGTCCCAAGTCTTTGTAATCGACCCTGTACACTGTATATAAGCCCCAATGAAGCATGGCAGTCGTCAGACTGTCCATTTGTGATACTCTCCTCTTCCTGGGTACTCCCCTGCGACCGCTCAGTTTAAAGACTCCTCTCGTCCCCAAGGTACTCCTCTACGACCGCCTTGTTTAAAGTCCCTCGCTGCACTGGCTTCTAACCTTCGCCTCTGCCTCCAGTTACACGTACCAGTCCCCATCTGGTACATCTTAGTCATTTGGCTCGTCCTCTTGTTCAACGCCGCCTACGCCGCGTACCATCTGTTCCGACCCTTGCCCACCTGCTCCTGAGTCCACACGGATCAGCAGTACGTGTCTTGACAGGTGCGTTCTTGAGCCCAAAATACATGACGTTGGGCAGGTAGGTTCCATATGGCGTCTTGAAGGCTGCCTTCCAGCGATCTCCTTCTGCCAGTCGCACATTATTGTATCCCCATTGTATGTCGAATTTGGAGAAGACCTTTTTCCCTCGGAGTCTTTCCACCTCTCGTTCCAGATGTGGTAAAGGTTCATTGTCTCGTCTAGTCCACTGATTTAGTCGTCGATAGTCTACAATGATCCTCTTCTCCTTGCTGTCCTTCTTGCCAATGAAGAACACCGGAGATGTGTAGCTGGATGGACCTGGAGTGATGTATCGCTTCTCTACTTCATCAGCTAGGAATTTCTTGAGGTATTCTCGCTCATCTCGTGTAAGGGGGTACACTTTGCAGTTTAGTTCCTTTGGTGCGTCAGGTAACAGCTCTATCTGCATGTCTGGTTCCCTTGGTGGTGGGAATCTCTGGGACTTCTCTTCTGAGAAGACATCGGCAAAGCGGTGGAATTGCTTTGGAACATTGGCAAGGGGATCCTCTCCTTCCTGTGGTTTAATCGACTGCTGGGCCCACTTCTGAGCAATAGTCGTCTTTTGTAGGTAAATGGCTTCCCCTTTCTTCAATTGTCGGTTTTCATCTCTTGCTTGCTTTTGGAGTTTTGCGACGTAGAGATCCAGGTACTTGTATTGAGCAGTCTCAATCTGTACCGTTCCTTCCATCAGCTGTCCTTTCTTCCAGTTGATGGTGGGGTTGAATTCATATAGGAAGGGATATCCCAGGATGACCCGATCCGTTCCTAAATCTGTGAGATAGAACCTTTGCAAGCTCTCCTTCTCCTTGTATCGGACACGAAGCCAGCAGTAATGGGTGAGTTCCCCCTGCTTATTCTGGGTTCCGTCGACGTTTCGTACTACCATGGGTTCATGTAGTTCTTGTTTCCCAATCTTCAGTCTTTTCCAAGCTGAGTGATTGATGAAGTTCTCTGTTGCTCCACTGTCCAGTAGAGCAGATTCCTCGGCCGTTGTGTGTGCAGTGACGAAAGTGAACGGAATATTCATAGCATTCAGTCTTCTAATGTACACTTGCAACACACTATTCTTCCTAAGCCAGGCCGTCGACTTGGGTGTTCCTAAAAACCCTGTTCCATCAGTTCTTCCAACAAGTCCTCCTTTTGTTTGGTGGACATCTTCTTTATGGATGCCGAGGAGGAGCTCTTGTTATAGGTAGGAGGAGGAGATGTAGATCGCCCTGAGACAGTGCTTTCATTTCCACTATCCCCTGAGTCGTCCTCCTTCTCTGTTTCCAGAGCTCGAGCTTTCCCTTTGTCCCTTGGGTTACTTGATTTCTTCTTGACTCTGTCCTTGTCTGGACAGTTCCGACTGATATGTCCTGCCTTTTTGCAGATGAAGCATTTCCCTTCTGCTAGCAGTTTCTTCTTTTCCTCTGTCAGAGGAGGACGTCGCTTGGTCCTTGCTACATCAGTGGATACTGAGTCCATTTCCATTGCATTTGGATCTCTTTGGTTTCGCCTTTTCCCAACCTGTAGGGATTTCATGCGATTTTCCCTGGTGGTCAATGATCCACCTCCAGATCCAATATTGGCTTTCATGAGCTGGTCTCTGGCCTGTTCTTCCCTGGCAGCATTGATCCATGCTCGTAGATCATTGATGGCAGGTATATCTCTGACTGGTCGATTGTAGATTCGTCGCACCAGCCAGGTGATTAGTCCAGCCTTGTAGGCTTCTACTGCTCCTGGTGAATTCTGGTCCCATCCTGCTTTACTGAGCAGAACAAGGAACTTGCTGGTATAGTCATCCAGCGATGCTGCTTTAGACATGGACAATTGTTGTAGCTCCATGAAAGCGTCTTCAGGCTCTGTGGTGTCTTTGAATTCTCTGAAGAAGTCATCCACAAATTCGGTCCAAAAGAGCATGTCAGTTGGATCTAGCTGCACTGGTGCATAGGGAGACGGCGGGTCCCCATTTCTTTTTGCTTCTACCAGGTTCGTTTGATTGACCACCCATTCATGCACTTTCTCTCCTTTGATGTAGGTGAGAGCTAGGGCTACTTGTTTCATTGGAATAGTCATGGTCGGGTTGTCGCTGTTGAGCAGATTCCATAGATTGAAATCCTGGACAAAGTACTTCGTCTTTTTCCTGTCTCCTTTGAAGACTTCAGGAGGGTCTCCTTTTAGAGATCCGTTGCCCCCATGGGGGCCTGGTGCCGGCTGAGGTGCCAGATTCGCCCCTGGTCCTACAGGAGGTGCTGCTGGTGGTCCCCCTGCTGGAGGGCCTCCTCCAGGTGGGCCTCCTCCTGGTACTGGTGGACCTCCGGGTCCGAAGGGGACTCCTCCACCTCCAGGTGGTCCTCCTGCTCCAGGTGGACCTCCTCCAGGGTTTACTACGATGGTGGGCCCTGCTCTTCCACCTGCTGTCTGGGTGGCAATGGTGGCTGTCTGCGTTGCTGCAATGGTAGCCATTTCGACTGATTCTTCTGGCTCTTCAACGATTGTTGGTTCAATGGGCGAGACGTGTACTGTCTGCTCTAGTCTTTCAGCTAGCTCCAATACTTCTGGTGCTTCTGCTTTCTGATCTGTAGTCAGAGGGTCCGACTGTTCTGTTTCTCCACTTGATGACTTTTGTATCAATGGAGCTGGGTCGTCTACTACTGGGTTTCTGGGTTCCCAATGAGTAGTATAAGGATCTGTCCTGGTTCCTAAACCTAGGACTTTATATTCGTCGATGTCTTCGTCCTCTCCTGCGTAGGGACGTCCTTTGTGGTAATCAACAAAGTACCACTGATCGTTGATGTATTCACAAGGAAGGTAGCTTCCTTTGTATCGGACCTCGTATCTATTAGGCCCTTCCTGGTCTGCCCAACACCAGATGGTAGTTCCTTTGATTCCTGAGGGTAGATCATCCCTCTCTCTAGCTTTGAACCAACCAAATTTGGTTCCTTGCTTTGATTTCTGGTTGAACTTTACGCGTATGCTATGTTCTCCTTCGATTTCCAGTTTGTCCACTCGCCACTGCCTTTCCTAGGGAGTCGGGACTTGTCTGCCCTCTTACCACTGTCTATGCCAATGACAGTAGGGGTCTTTACAGAAGTATGCGTGTGTCCAACCGTGCTGCTCATCGAGAGTCACGTAGTACACCTTCTTCTTGTCGTGGAGAGGTCTGTATAGATTCTCCCCCTTGACTACTTCAGCGTAGGTTGCTGACCGTATGATGACTAGATCCTAGTCTTTAGGCTTCCTGCCTTTTCCTGGTTCGCTTTCACAGCGATGTCTGTGATAGAAGCTCAACTTATGTTAAGGCTCCAAAGTGCCTTAAATAAGTTCAATGGTCGCGTCTATAAACGCGTCCTACCAATGCAGATATGCTTGAGTCAAGCAAGCAATACTCGTGGAGGGGAAGGAGTGTTAGATCCTTCTAGAGTATGACAACAAGATGAGAGGGGCTCTGCAGACGTGGTAGGAGTCAACTGTTTGGGATTGGCAAACTAAGTCGAGCTTAGGGCTCAACTGTTACGACTGGGGGCTTTATATAGCCTTACAGGGATAAGGTTTGTACTACTGTAGTACTAGTCGGTGCTATAGAAGCAAAACATGGCTCATAGAAGCGAGGTTGCTTCTATGTAAACGATCTCGGTGCTGGAAGCATTAAGTGCTTCCCCAATCAAGGAATCGACGTACGTGGCGGTACAGGAACATCTGGGACAGAAGCAATGCTACTCATTGCTTCTTCAATACATCTTCTGAAAGATACGATCAACGCGCTCCGAATGTAATATCAAGGAACATAAACGGTCAAGATCTGACGCACGCATAATGCAAACGGTGCAGTCCATAGTTCAGGTGTTCCGGCATCTTCTGGACCCCAAACCACTCGGTAACAGCAAGGAGAAATCCGATCACAGCCATGGTCCTGGACACTCACATATTGCGGACGTTGCCACACTCCCACTCCTGACCATTACCACTGTCACCCATCTGGGTCCCTCAGGGATCCAACAACATACCTATCCCAACTGCAATTGACCCTTGCAAACGCACTCACAGCCCTTACAAGGCCTTAAACAAAGCGCTTGATCTTGCTGATGATCTTGGGGTAACTCCCACTATACAGACAGTCAAGACCCTCAAGCAGCAGATCTCGACTCAATCCGCTGCCTTGTCAAGTCCAGTCAAATTACTATTGCCTGTCCGTCCCTGAGCCTATGGACCAGGATGAAAGCGACTTCATGCAAACAAATACATCAGATGGATTTGACATATATGACGGTATCCCAGAAGGTGCTGCCACCCCTGAGCATGCTCTGACTCCATCAGATGAACTGCTTGATTAGGGCAGCAACCCCAAAGATAACAAAGTGTGCGTGTGCCTCCCTCTCTCCTTTCACTCACTAAGGAACCTTATAGAATCTCCCCAGCCCCTAAAAGGGCTAGATATATCTAATAAGTGTTCCCTTGTATTGCACAATGTACAAATTAGTGCAGGAAGTAGTTCCCTGCATAGTGAATGTAACACAAATTGTTTGAGATGTAGAGGAAAGCACAACTTGAGTAAAATGGGATCCTTATGGCTCCTGGACTCTGGCATGTCCACACACTTCACCTTCAAAATAAAAGACTTTATAGAGTATATGCTGGCTTTGCTGCATGAAAGATCCCCTGTGAAAACTGCCGATAACACAATCTATGTGGAAGGCAAAGGTGCTGTGTTGCTTTGGCACACTGTCAACTCTAAGATAGTTGTCACATGCATTTCTCCTGTCCTCTATATTCAGGAAAATTAACACTTGGATATTATCTATGGGGGAGTTTTTACAACAAGGGATGCATGCATTAGGGAATAATAGACATATTTCCCTACAAAAAAACAGACAAATAATCCTGTCCTCCTACCCCTTATTCCTGGTTCAAACCACATATTGGTTAGATGCCTCAATTGAAAGCATGCAAGCGCATTCTCTTATCTACATGGTAGATTATGATGTCATTCACTGATGCCTTGGCCACCCATCTAAGGATGTCATAACACATGCAAAGACACATACCAAGGGTCTCCCTGAAGACCTGAAAATCCCTCAGGAACAGCCAGTATGTCCTGGCTGTGCGCAAGGCAAGATGCCTGTGTCTGTGCACCCTCCTTCTGAAACTCATGCTTCCACACCGTTCAAGCATATCCACTTGGACCTTAAGAGCTTCCCTGTGAAGTCATATCATAAGTACAAATATTTTGTCAGTTTCATTGACAATTATTCCTCCTATGCATGGATTACACTCTTAAAAAATAAAAAGTCAACCATAATGGCTGTCAGGCAATTCCTTGCTATGGTCAAGAACCAATATAAAGCAGGAATTAAAGAGTGGATGTCTGATGCTGGTGGAGAGTACAAATCCAAGGCCTTTGACAATGTTCTAAAGGATGAAGGAATTAAAATCCGGCAAAGTGCCCCCTACACTCCACAACAGAATGGACGTGCAGAGCGCTTTATGTGCACTGTAATGGACAAAGCTCAGGCAATGTGCCTTGAAGCTTGTCTACCTCCCTCCTGGTGGGAATTTGCAGTGAATCATGGGACACACTGTTACAATAGGACACCAGCCAGATGCCTTCAATGGCATACACTCTATGAAGTCCTAAAGAATGAGGTCCCTGATATCTCACACCTCAGAGTATTTGGTTGCGGTGCATATGTGCACATACCAGAAAAGTGTTGAGTCAATAAGCTTTTACCTAAAAGTGAGCTAATGATCTACCTCAGTCACACTGAGGGGATCAAAGCCTCACTCTTTATGAGGTTCCCTAATAACATGCTTTACACTAATGCTACCGCCCTCTATGATGAGACCCTGTACCACAAATATGACAAAGCGTGCACTAAAGGTACCACATGGATTAATGAGCTGCATGAGGAACTACCGCAACAACCTGTCAAAGACACCATTCCTGGTGTTGATGACCCATTCCCTACAATCAAAAGTGAGGATGATGAGCAGCCTATACAGGTGCCACAAGAAGAGGAATGTGAGCAAACACCCATCCCTCCTACACCGTCCCCTCCTCCCATTGAAGAGCCTGTACCTCTTTGAAGGTCTCAGCGGTTGAGGAAAGTACCTACCCATCCTGGCAACATCTATGGTGAATGCAGACACCCCACAGAAGTGGAGAAAGATGTTTGGCACACATGCACATGGAAAACAATGACAGAAAACCAACCCAGTAGCTCTGGTGAGGATAGTATGTCAGGATTGGCCACACCAGGCCCTTACCCTCCTGTCATCCTTGATGATCAACTGCCACAAGCCTCTGAGGATGAGGTAGAAGACATTCTATGTCTAGCAAGGGAAGGGGGAGTCAAATTTCTGAACTATCTGCTCACCCAAGCAGTTCCATTAAGTTCAGAAGCACCTGATACTGCAAAGATTCGCGAATGGACCTTCAGGGACATTCTACAAATGCCAAGTGAACTCCAAAAGGAGTGGAAAGATGCTTGTCACGAGGAGTTGGAATCCCTCCACAGATGCAAAGTCTTCAAACTAGTCAATCCTCCCAAGGATCGCAAAATAATTAAAAATAGATGGGTATTTGACCTTAAGTCTGATGGTTGTAAAACAGCCAGACTAGTCACCAAAGGCTTCTCCCAAGTAGAAGGCATTGACTATGATGAAATATTCTCACCTGTGGTATGGTTTGAGACAGTCTGCCTGATGATTGCGCTCGCAGTGCTCAAAAACTGGCACATTTGCGGACTAGATGTCAAGACTGCCTTTCTCTATGGTGAGCTCAATGAAGAGCTCTATATGGAGCAGCCTGAGGGCTTCAAAATAAAAGGCCAAGAGCATAAAGTCATGCACCTAAAATGTGCAATATATGGACTCAAGCAAGCAGCACTTGCATGGTGGAAAGCCCTTGACAAGTCCATGGCCTCGCTCAGCCTCATTTGCCTTATGTATGACTCTGGGCTCTTTGTTAGTAAAGACAAGAGCATCATAGCCATCATCTATGTTGATGATGTGCTCTTCTTTGGAGCAGACAAAAAACAAATCAATAAAACAAAGGAGCGCTTCATGAAGCTCTGGGAATGTTGAGATCTGGGCAATGCCCAAGAATTTCTACACATGCACATTATACGCAAGTCTGGCCAGATACATCTGGACCAGACTGAATATCTA
Organism: Russula earlei; assembly: GCA_025769875.1. Classification (NCBI taxonomy): domain Eukaryota; kingdom Fungi; phylum Basidiomycota; class Agaricomycetes; order Russulales; family Russulaceae; genus Russula; species Russula earlei. Next base: position 208,510 of record JAGFNK010000014.1, read on the forward strand.
AAGAAAGTGCTGCAGCATTTTGACTTGCTTAACGCAAATCCTGCTCCTACTCCACTACCAGAGGGCTATCACCCCTCTCCCAACACTTCTGCTGCTGACCCAGCCTTATGGTCAAAATTCCAGCAAGTTATAGGATCACTCCTATACATAATGCTTGGAACGCATCCAGACATAGCCTTTGCAGTCACTAAGTTGTCGCAACATGCTGCCAATCCCTCAGAGGATCATTTAAATCATGCATTCTATATTTGCCAATACCTCTTGGGAACCGCTAATTATGCCTTGGTCTATGATGGACCATCTAATGGCAGCTTAATGGCATATGCGGACTCTGACTGGGCTTCTGATCCGACTAATTGGAAGTCCACAACAGGCTATATGGTGAACCTGGCTGGAGCAATATTTTTGTGGAACTCATGAGTGCAGAAAACAGTTGTGCTCTCCTCCACAGAAGCCGAGTACATGTTGCTCTCTGACACGAGCAGACAGTTGGTTTGGATTAAATCCTTACTAACAGAACCTGGCATCAATCTTGCTCCCATCCCACTGTTTGGTGATAACCAAGGCTCAATATTCTTAGCCTCCAACCCTGTACAAGAAAAGTGCATCAAACACATTGATTTGCGCTATCACTTCATTCGTGAAGTCATACAAAATAAACAGGTGGAGCTATTCTTTATTGAAGGGGCTAACAACCCAGCCAACATGTTCACCAAGAACCTTGGTTGTGTCAAATTCCTCAAATTCAGGGAGCAGCTAGGACTAACATTCTACCCCTGAACATTGGAAAATGCTCATGGCATCTACCGATGCACTTAGCAAGGGGGAGTGTTGAACCGGAACCCAAATGGATCAAATAAGGCAAAGACCTTCATACAAGGTTCAAGATCTGTTTAGAGATGTTACATGTCAGACAGAACTTTAGCATATGCACTTATGGCAATAGGGTTATGCATACTATGCTATCTATCACAAGATGCAGCCTTATGCTGTGTCTAGAACATTTCCACATCACACGTGACTGTGTGTGTGATATAGTGGACACCTGTAGTCACCTCTTTTGGACTTAGGAACAGCCCTGGGTCATAGAGGTATAAATACCATACATGTAGATGAGTATATAGATCACTCTGCACCTCAATATTGTCATGAACCATTCTCTGGAGAGGGCCCTTGAAGGACCCTTCCTTATAGGAGGAAACCCAGCCTCCATGGTGTCACCCTGTTCACATGAGCAAAAGGGGTGAGTAGAGGTGTCCACAATATCGCATGCACATTGTCGCATGAGCAATTCTCGGCACAATCGACATACAGCAAGCCCCACTTAAGGGCAACCCTTCTAGCAATAAAGGACAGTATTAGGGCCTTCCTAGGGACCCTTTAGGACGACTCTAGGTGCTCTACAATAAACACTAACCTGGTGTCAAAGACCCTACAACGCGTTATTAGACCAACTCTAATAACCATAGAACGAACTATAAGGCAATACTAAGGACCTTAATAGAAGTATTAGGGTCGACTCTAAGGACCCTAATAGAACTATATAAGGGCCTTATAAGATAACACTATTCCCTAACCAAACTACAAGTCCTCAAATGACCGGCCCTAAACTAACTAGCAGAAAATAAATCAGGTGCTCGCACGTGCACTAAAACAGTGAACACGTGGACAGTGAAAGCTCTTACTCATCAAGAGAAGCCTTCTTACTCAGCAGCTTACTGAGCATGACTGAGCATGCTCAGTAAGCATACTCTGACTCCTTACTCAGCACTCTATTGTGCTTGATAACAAGGTTATGACTTGTTCCCTGTTTAGCAGTTCTCTTGTAGTATATAAGCGCTCAATAAAGTAGCGGACAGTCCTCAGACTGTCCATTTGTTTATGGCACTCTCCATCCCTGAGATACTCCTTTAAGGACCGTCTCCTTGTGACTATCCTGGCCTCCTCTCTGCATGACTGCTCGACTCTCACAGTAACAGTACCTCTTTGGTATTTGTTACTACTCTGGACTCTACTCCTTGCCCACACCATCTTGGACGTTTATCAACTCGTCTTCGAACTTACCCCTCGCTCTTGAACTGGATAGTTCAACAGTGAGTCTTGACAAATATCACTTGAGCATTAGCACAACCTCTAAGGTGGGTTGCTTGGCCTGTTAGCTGTGCTCTATGCTGTGCAACAATGTTATGTGTTAGACAGAACTTTAGTATATGTGCATATGGCAATAGGGTTACACATACTAGGCTATCTATCACAAGATGTAGCCTTATGCTGCATCTAGAATGTTTCCACATCATGTGTCACTGAGAGCACAATATAGTGGACACCTGTAGTCACCTCTATTAGACTTAGGAACAACCCTGGGTCATAGAGGTATTAATACCATACATGTAGATGAGTATACACATTGCTCTACACCCCAATATCACTCGAGCATTAGCACAACCTCTAAGGTGGGTTGCTTGGCCTGTTAGCTGTGCTCTATGCTGTGCAACAAGCCAAAGACTGTGTGGGCTTCAGAAAGGCAAAAAAACACAAAGGGATTCAACATGTCACACTTTTGAATGGTGGAGGGGGCTGTGTAGTGACTAGCATGCAACTTCTCACAATGAAGAACAATTTGCCCACCATCACCTCCACATTGCCCACTCCTGCCCCCATTGTCCCTGCCATCCCCACACACCCAGCATTGCCTGTCATCACCTTCACATCTCCTGCTCCCATCACCTTTGTGGTTCCAGTGCCTCCAACCCTGTCTATCATCACTTCACCCTCAAGTGCCTCTGCTTCACCAGCTTCACCAATTGCCATTGCCTTCATCCCACCTGTCATCATTGATCTAGTCACTCCCATTCCTGCCATCACATCCACGCCAACCACAGTTGCCTTGTCCACCCCCTTAGTAGCCCCCATCTTGCCTATAGCCATTGCCACATTGTCCACCATGCCTCTCACACCTGCTGCCCTGATAGCCCCACCTACCCTGCCTGTTCCCATCACCTTAGCTCAGCCTGCTGCCACCCTCTTAGTTTCACCCTCAGTCTCAGTCAACATCATACCTAACACCAAAGTCTCAGTCACACACAATACCAGCAACAAAGCACCATTGTCACCTCAAGCCACCAGCACCACCCAAGAAGACCAAGCCTCAAACCTGAGCCCAGCAACACCATCCCACAGAAAGATCAACAGCCACCACAATGACATCACCACAGGAGAAGTCACCAGCACAAGGGCCACACCACACCACACCTCCCCTTCCACTGCCCCCCCATCCACCCATACTGTCACCAACCCACCAACCATGCAGCTTACTTAAGGTACCTAGCACTCGGTCAGTCACACATAGTCACCAGACACATAATGAAAACCTTAAAGCACCATTTGAACCTTACATTGTTGATGAGACAGGTAAAAACACTGTAATTGGAGGTTTGGGGGGGGGGGCAAGGAAAAAAGACAATGTAATACTGTGTGCATACAGGAATTAACTAAACACTCTTGATCTGATTCTGCCTGCCTTGAAGGAAGAGCCCAGCAAATCAAGGCTGATCACAAAGGCCTGCATGTGCTTTGAGGTGGGACTTGAGCTGGCAAACCAGCTCATTGACAGTGCCCAACATCTTGAGTCCAAGCACACCAGAGAGTGCAATAAGGTTGTCTTTGTGTTTATATGAGGAAAGTGGTTCTGTAAAATATGAGTGCATCATTGTAAATAGACATTGAGACTCACTGTTGAAAACCTTAGACCATACGTCCTCAGAGATTTGTGCATCACAAGCTGCTTCATTGGTCATCTTTTGAGCTGCCTTCTCAGCAGCCTCTCTTGTGAGCCAGGCCTTCTCTTCCTGTTCAGTGAGCCACTGCACCTGAACTTCAGGATGGGCAACAAAATGTGTGCTTGTCTTCACAGAATGGCACATCTTGCACTTCTGATTTTCCAACTCTGTCCTGGCATCAGATGCTCCACACTTCATGATGGCACAGTGTGCATTACTGGAGCTGGTCTCTGCCCTGGCTTGAAGGATCTCCCTTCCCATCAGCTCCACTGTCAACCAGAGTCAAGAGAGCTCTGAACTCATCTCCTGGAATGTAGTGGGGATTGGTGCATGGTGAGAACCAAATGTGATTGAGAGAGACATCACAGGGGAAGAACTCGCCCTTTGAGAGTGAGTGAAGGGGGGGATGAGCCAGAGAGGGTCTCAGCTGGTGGACATGTCACATGGATGCTCTGACACATTTTGCATAATGGCTGAAGTGTGTTCATTGTCTGTTGTAGGAAAGTAAGAGGATGGAGCCAAATTAAGCAAGACATGCAGATGTGAAGCAAGGGGAGCCAGTGAAGGGATGGGGGGGTTGCAGAAGACATGACAGAAGGTGTCACCAACTGGGGGCGGTGTTGCTGACAAATTGATTTATGTGCAAGACGTGCGCACTGAGTTGAGCAAGATGACAAGTTCTCACAAGAATCGGGGTTCTTGGTGACAACACAGCAAGAGCTAGTGTGTACCGCAGAGGGAGGGAACAGCGAGTAAGTCTTCGCGTTCGAAGACTTTAGGAGATGAAAAGAGTTTCTGGGATGTTTGCTTGATTTCCTGCAAGCCTACAGCTCCAAAGCTATAATCCGGTGATATTCACAAGAGAACAAGCTTAAGGCTTGTTCTTGCGTACTGACAGGTTTATATAGATGAATGTCTCCTATATCAAATAGTAGGCATGAGGCAGAGGGGAGGTGATCATATTAGAACACGCTGGAAAGTGGTGGTACATGCGAGGCAAAACGAGTCATAGAAAACACATGGGAATCATGAGGCTTTGTCTGGGTAGGCTTGTCCGGTTGCCAGTCTGGTCTGAGATGCCGGTACTTGTGACAGAAGGAGAACACAAACATGGTGGTTGGTGAAGATATGACACAGGCGGTGGGAACACGCGAGTGGGCAAGACAGGCCGATGGACTGTTGACATGGCACGGGGTCAGGGATGCATGTAAACGACGCGGAGCAGTGGTAGAGTACGAGAGGGGGACTTGTTTGAGGTGCACACGAAGGGTTTTCGAGAACAAGGAACACGACAATGATACATTTGCAGGCAATAAGAGGCTACTTTATATCTTTTACAAGTATGTTACTTAAGGAATAAAATAGGAGAGTGTTTCTTAGGAGATTTTTGGAGTCAGGAACGGAAGTAAAACAGTAATGAAAAACGTATAGTGGAAGGACTTTGGACTTCAACGGAAATAACACATTGCCTCTCTATGTGGCTGATGCGCTTGTTCCAGTTTTGGTGCGAGCGTGCGATTGAGTCGCGCGTTTGCATTTTTCTTGGATACGAGTCATGGAGCCAATATGAAATGTTCTTGATTTTCGCACATTTTCAGTTTTGATGTGGGTCGTACAAGGCCTGAGAAGTCACAGCAGAATGTATTTTTCCCCTGAGGGGAGTGGAAAAAATTAAGGGATCAAAAATGATCCCGGGGACATGCTGTGTTGCACTTTCACGCTCCTGTGCAAGCACCCCTGGCGGCCCGAAACTGCCAGTGGTGGCAAGTCATTCACATGGTCTGGCAGTGGCGTGAAGTCCAAGTCATTGGACTCTGTGTCCCAGTCAAATGCAACTGGGTCTTCATCCATTACATCAAGACCATCTTGTGCACACTCATCATCTTGTATGCCCTCATTGGTGTCTGAGCCATCCCAGTCAGAGGAATCAGAGGGAAGGGGGGAGGATGAGGGAACATTGACAGGAAATGAGATTGGGACATGCTGAGTGGTGGAGTAAGCTTTGGAAGGTGCAAAATCGGCCTCAACGAAGATGGAGGGGTTGAAGGGGTGGATGCCGGTGGAGGAGAATGCAGACACAAGGAGCTTGTGGGTCATTGTCTGAGTGCACACCTTCATGTACTTGACAATGACATTGTAACGCATGATGGGAATGTTTTCACAGATGCAGCAGTCACAATGAATGGACCAGTCCCACTGTGTGTGGCAAAAAACTTTGACATCAAGCAGTTGGAGCTTGTGTGTGCACCTGGAGGGGAAGGTGATGACAATGATGTTATGTTGGTATGTGAGCACCTGGAATCCGTCAGTCTCAGGAGAGTTGTGACCATCAACAAAAAGGATGACAGGGTTGTCAGTGACCTTGTGGTCCAGAGCAAAGGGAATGAAGGCATGGTGGAACCATAACAAACCAATTTCATTGTCTGTCCACCCATTTTGGGATGTGACAATCCCCCCAATTGGGGCATCCAGATCAGATTCATGGTGGACTGGGAGAGGCCCATTTGAAAGGACAAACACTGAGGGAACAGACAACCCAGAGGGTGAAATACACTTGATGATGGTGACAAGTTCAAGGGAATTGGAATGCATGCAATAAAATTTGCTTTTCTTGAGGGTGCATAGGTGAAAATATTTTTGTACTGTTTGTGGCCTCCACCAAGTTGCAAACCCTTCTCATCCATGTTCCAGATGTGCTCTGGTGAGAGGTTTGGGTGCTTGTCGTGGACCAGCTTGACTAGCTCAAAATATCAAGTTACATTTGAGATGTTGAAGTTCTGAGCACACTTGGGATCCAGATTACTTGGCTTTGACAACTGAAGCTCCAGGTGCCACTTCTGGAAACAGCAGTGCCAGTTCTTGCCTGGGATGATGCCAGACATGTCATACCTGAGAGCTTTGACATTGTTCTGGTCCATTGGTTTAGCAATCAAGGCCTGGTGGCCTACCCAGGAAACTAGTGCACCCTCCTGTTCCTTCAAGAGCAGTTGCTGAGTCACATTTGCATCCTTCTTGCAACAATGCCCATTGATGCGATCACTGAGTGTCTGAAGAGGAACCTAAGGGAATTTATAAGTGTTAGAGAACCAAATGACTGCTCCTCATGTTGTGGGCAATCGCAGCTGCTGTTGTAGTTTACCCCTTTCTTCGGTTCGTCCATAATCCTTCTCCTTATTGTTCTCCTTTGTTATCCTTGTCTCCACGGTTACGGTTTCATCCCTTGATGGTGATCCCCTATTGTGTTTCACCTACCATGTTTCGTCTATTGTGTTTCACTTATTGTGTTTCACCTATTGTGTTTCGTCTATTGTGTTTCACTTATTGTGTTTCACCTATTGTTGAGTTACTTTTGCTATTGATCTACCTTTATCTATTGTTCTGCTTATAGTAGTGTACAGCCTCGCTACATACAGTATTTAAGCGCCTGTAGAAGCTGGGGAATGCCCCAAGCTTAGCTTTGTCCCATTTCCTGTCGCATCCCTTTGCCCTGTAAATTGTCTCTCAATCACAACTTGTGTTGTGCTGGCTTACACCTTGCTTGACTTGAGCACACCAGGGAACCCTTGTGTTCCTCTTCCTCCTCTGCCTCTCTCTCATCGCCCTCCTCTTCTGTAAAACCAGAAGATCGACTCTGTCTGCAGACTGAGTCATTGTCTGACTCAGCCTTGAGACGCTAAACCTCTGATTTGGTCTCCTTGAGCCGGCCCCCATTGAACCCTTGAACCAAGTCACAGGGACTTGGCCCCATTGAACCCTGAGCTAATGCTCTTACGGCCACGACACCATAACAGCTGCTCGTCTACTTTTGAAGTGGCCCTCTTGCCACTTGGTGATTGCTCCTTGATTTTGGTCCTCATATGCATCATCTGTCCAGCATGATTGCTTTGTGCAGATGGGCGGCATGAATGAAATGGTTTATTACACTGCAATGCAGGAGAGTGTTACAGGGGCTAATGAGAGGATGAGGATGAGGATGGCTTAGAGACATGTGATTAGCTGAGGATGCCAATTTGAAGCACCAACTTGAACTCTACCATTCTGTGTGAGATCTCTCCAAAAACATGAGGAAGGGGAAAACATCAAATGGGTATATTCTGACAAAAAAAAAACATGGGTGGATTCACATTAATCACTACTTTTACCCCCCATTTGAAAGAAATCAAGATCATCATTTTCAGTGTGTCTACAAATTCTGACCAAGTGCTAGGTACCTTAAGTAAGCTGCACAGTTGGTGGGTCAGTGACAGTATGACCTCATCCACACATGCTGCCACCATCTGCAGTGGCAAAGACCTCATCGCCATGGCCATAAGATGATTACCAGAGACCCACTCATGTCTTGTTTTTGGATGCTGACCCCACACTCTCTAGCTCAATGACTATGGCAAGTGTTTGCAAGGCCAAGCATGCCATTGTCACCAATACCTTCCACCTCTGCCAACTCCACCACAATGACAGCAGCAGCAGCAGCAACAGCAAAAGCAACAGCAATGGCAACAACTGCAACAACACTAGCAGCACCATGTTGCCACTACACATTTGACTCACCACAAGCACACTATGCCCCTGTCATGAACCATTTCCTGGAGAGGGCCCTTGAAGGACCCTTCCTTAGTAGAGGAAACCCAGCCTCCATGGTGCCACCCAGTTCACATGGACAAAAGGGGTGAGTAGAGGTGTCCACAATATTGTGCACATATTGGTGCGTGAGCAATTCTTGGCACAATCAACATACAGCAAGCCCTACTTAGTGGCAGTCCTTTTAACATTAAAGGACAGTATTATAGCCTCCCTAAGGACCCTTTAGGATGACTCTAAGTGCTCTACAAAAGGCACTAACATTATACTAAAGACCCTACAACATGTTATTAGACCAACTCTAATAACCATAGAACAAACTATAAAGCAATGCTAAGGACCTTTATAGAAGTATTAAGGTCAACTCTCAGGACCCTAATAGAACTATATAAGGGACTTTATAGGCAACTCTATTCCTTGGACCAAACTTCAAGTCCTCAAATGACTGGCCCTAAACTAACTAACAGTAAACAAATCAGGTGCTTTGCATGTGTACTAAGGCAATGAACATGTGGACAGTAAAGGCTCTTACTCATCAATAGAAGCCTTCTTACTCAGCAGCTTACTGAGCATGACTGAGCATGCTCAGTAAGCATACCCCAACTTCTTACTCATCTGCCTATTGTGCTTGATAACAAGGTCATGACTTGTTCCCTATTAGGCAGTTCTCTTGTAGTATATAAGTGCTCAATAAAGTAGCGGACAGTCTTCAGACTGTCCATTTGTTTATGGCACTCTCTATCCCTGGGATACTCCTTTAAGGACCATCCCCTTGTGACCATTCTGGCCTCTTCCCTGCATACCTGCTCAACTCTACTGTCAAGACTCACTGTTGAACAATCCAGTTCAAGAGCAAGGGGTTAGTTTGAAGACAAGTCGATAGACATCCAAAACGGCATGGGCAAGAAGTTAAGTCCAGAGCAGTAACAAATACCAAAGGGGTATGGTTACTGGTGAAGTCGAGCAGGTATGCAGAGAGGAAGCCAGAATAGTCACAAGGGGACAGTCCTTAAAGGAGTATCCCAGGGATGGAGAGTGCCATAAACAAATGGACAGTCTGAAGACTGCCCGCTACTTTATTGAGCGCTTATATACTACAAGAGAGCTACTAAATAGGGAACAAGTCATAACCTTGTTATCAAGCACAATAGATGGATGAGTAAGAATTTGGAGTATGCTTACTGAGCATGCTCAGTCATGCTCAGTAAGCTGCTGAGTAAGGATGCTTCTTCTGATGAGTAAGAGCCTTTACTGTCCACGTGTTCACTGCTTTAGTACACATGTGAAACACTGACTCATTTGCTGTTAGTTAGTTTAGGGCCGGTCATTTGAGGACTTGTAGTTTGGTTCAAGGGATAGAGTTGCCTATAAGGCCCTTATATAGTTCTATTAGGGTCTTTAAAGTTGACCCTAATACTTCTATTAGGGTCCTTAGTATTGCCTTATAGTTCGTTCTATAGTTATTAGAGTTAGTCTAATAATGTAATTTAGGGTCTTTAGTATTGTGTTAGTGCCCATTGTACAGCACTTAGGATCATCCAAAAGGGTCCTTAAGGAGGCTATTATACTGTCCTTTATTGCTAAAAGGGTTGCCATTAAGTGGGGCTTGCTGTATGTTGATTGTGCCAAGAATCGCTCGGGCGACAATGTGCGCACAATATTGTGGGCACCTCTACTCACCCCTTTTGTCCATGTGAACAGGGTGACACCATAGAGGCTGGGTTTCCTCTCATAAGGAAGGGTCCTTCAAGGGCCCTCTCCAGGAAATGGTTCATGACATCTACCAGTAACCATACCTCTTTGGTACTTGGTACTGCTTTGGACTCTACTTCTTGCCCATGCCATCTTGGACATCTATTGACTCATCTTTGAACTTATCCCTCACTCTTGAACTGGATTGTTCAACAGTGAGTCTTGACAGCCCCCTCCCTGCTTCACCACACTGCACCCATGTTCAACACACAATGACACCTCAGCACTTGCCATCCCTTCTGTGATGACACAACACAACATGCATGCAAGGCCAAAGACTCACTCTAGACACTTTGACCAAAGATGGTCAAAATTTCAAGCCCCCAGGAGGTGTAAGGTAGCCAATTGGTTGGCTACAGAATCATGCATGTCAATCACCTTTCATGCAGTCTCACTGTTAGGACTCAATTTGCATTCCTGCCTGTTTGTTTACCTATGCTTGCTTACTCATTTCCACTTACTGTTGCATACTTGCTTCACTTAGTGATGCTCACTGATTTGATGATTCATGCTTAGTGATTGCTTAGTGATTGCTTACTGGACTGATGACAGATACTAGGAGAGGATGACTCATGCATGAGTCATTTCTGATGCTTTCAGACTGTGCTCTACAGTTTTGGATACTACTGGGCCTTGGGTATGTGCTCCCCAACTTTTGTATGAATCGGATTAGTCATTGTCAAGATATTGTATAAATACTCAGATGTATCAAGAGTTGAGCCTTATGCTCGACTTAATCTTTTACAAGAAATTACTATCTTGTCAAACTCTCTCTAAAATCAAGTCATCACTCTAGTGAAAGAGGCTCTTCTCATCTCTTACATCTACTCTTCCTGAGATAATATCAAAGGATCTGAAGTCTAGTGCTTGAACTATATCAAGCAACTCTTTCACTAAGAGTCAGTAATAAGATCAAGCAGATCTTAACACTCACCCCATCTCTTTTAGTCTCTTCATGTACCTTTCTCACACATTCTTGACACCCTTTCATGCTCCCCTTCCTTTCACCTTAAATTCCCCTTTGTGCTGCCCTGTACATAAAACAATTTTGGTTACTCAATGGAAAAGAATCCCTCTTTGTGACCTAATCACCTCTGCCTGAGAAAAGCAAGAAGCCTCAATAGATTTCAATGAATGCTCAGTTAGAATGTATAAGCATTGGACAGTCTGTACAACACCCATACAACACCCATATACCCATGAGTCAGGGTACAGTGTTGCATGGGTACAACAAACAGAAACCCATACCCATACCTAAGCATACCCATGACCACATTGTCACAGTGTTACCTGTACCCATGTCACATGCTACCTGTGACTCCTGTCAACCCTGGAAAATCCCAAAAGCCAAGTTCAAGATTCAAGAATCCTCAGATGGTAAAAGGGGCCTAAAAGGTTCTACTGTCAAAGTTCCAAGGCAATCTCTGGAGAAACTGTTGAGATATAGCAGTTTTAATTTTGCACTCAAAATGACATCCAAAAATGGTAGTGCAAAGTCACACGAAAAAGACAGTAATATTATTTCATGTCATGATGGAGATCCTTGTCACACTGGTGACTTCTGGAAAATCCTGAAAATTTGAGACAAGTTCAAGTTTGAGTTCAAAATCTGTTGCTAAAATGGGCCTTATTTAGATAAGTGATTTACAGCTTTGATCATATAAAACTGAAATAACATTAAGATCTATTATAATCTACACTGTGAGTATCAACAGTGCAACTCGACTGGAATGCCAGCCTGCCCTTACTATGGCTGATCACAATGTGCACCTGATCCACAATGTGCAAATCTCAAATTTCTATACAACAACACCATTTAATGGCTCTGGGAAAATTATAGTAGCACTATTCAGTATATATTATCATGACTATGAAGTCAAAAGAATAAAACAGCTCATGGTTACAAAACAGGATGCAAAAAACAGTCAAAATGACCCTAATGTAAGAAGTTCCAGTTATTTGGAAACATACACCCAAACCAAAAACCCCTAGGAACAGTTTACCAATCCAATCTAAATATCAACACTACTTCAGAACTAATTTTCCAAAGGGTAGCAAAAGGTGGAATGAATAATCTAATTTACACTTTTGTTGAACAGGATGTGACTCTGAAGTGACACATTAAAGTATTGCTCATGGCAGGGCATTGGCAATCACCAGATGTGGTCCTCAGATGCATCAGTCCTCAGACATGTAATCCTGCAAATTGCCTCTTGCAATGGTCACAATTGCCCCTCCATCGCAGTGGAGACTGAAACTGGACTGTGACCAGCCATTACAAAGATTTGCACATTGTGAACTTTTTGCCCTTTGACTTCAGTCATTGTCCGAGAGCTCAACAACTTCAAATAAAAATATGTAAAATTTATGAGCAGATATAAAAGAGTAAAAAAGACATAGGGTTTAAATTTAAAGGCTCAAAGTATGTTGTGGAAGGCTGTAGAAATCAAAAAGTGTAATATTTGCAGTTCCTGGCCACCCATAGTATCATTCAACATGTGGTGGTTTGCATGAGGCACATGACCACTGCAGTGGCTGGCACGCGAACCGCCCGCGCGTGATTATCCATCTCATGAAGGAATTTACTCCTCACATGTCAAATCGGGCAGCGCTCATCGGTGGATGGCGTTGTTGGGGTCTGATCCTAACTTGCCTTTGCCTTGCCTTGCTTTGAACCTTAGGAAGCAAGTAATCTATATATGGCTAAATCGAATACCGCTTGGGCACGTTCGCCCCTGCATGTCGAGGATAATTAATTACATATTATCGTCTCGCCGTCATGTGATGCCCTCGTGCGTGACTCGGAGGGGACTAGATGACTTGATCCCCAGCTTGGACAGCACGAAGGGTGCACGGGCCACGGTTATGGGAGGGACAAATAGTAGTCGGACAGTAAACGGTGTCAACCCTGTAATGGCTCCTCGGGAGCAGATGTAGGGGTGGTAGGGGGATTTCTATTCAAAGCCGTTAGATCGGCGGTGGAATTCGAGAAGACGTCGCAGCTGTCATTGTTTTGACAGCCGACGGGGTTCCTACGCCTGGCCAATGCTGTCAATTATTTGGTGCCTAAACGGGTAGAAGCCAGACCCCATATATGACAGGGAATGGGAATCGTCATACCGCCTCGAGCTCTCTTCCTGATCTCGTCCTTGGTACGGCGCATCCCATGTCGTCTTCCTCGCCAGCTGCCCAATCGGACAAGCCCAAAGGGCTCGAAGCCCCGTCCTCGGAAAAGGGTTCGTTTTCTCAAGTCTGACCGTCCGGAGAACCAACCCCGCTCACGCCCATCGCCCAGACACCGCGCCTGGCTCGCAGACAGCTCCCTCTGAGCCGAAGCAGACAGGAACGAAGCCCGCAACCACAGCCGAAAAGGCTGGAGAGACAGTGGTCCCATCGCAGGCCCCCACCACGGACTACCTGGCAGTCGCTTCGACGCCTTCAGCTCCTGGCTCGACTCCGGGTCCATACACAGACCCCTCGTCTGAGAAAGCCCCCCAGCCTGCGCCTGCAACAGAAGATCCGATTGAACGGCAACGGGAGTTCCGGCGTAGGAGGGCCCTTATAATCCATACCCGCCTCGCTAGATTCTTTACTTGGCTTCTCCTCTTGGGCTTTGTTATCGTCCCTGGTACATTCAAGCCAGGGCAAGGCAGCTCCTCAGGCTCCTTACACAATATTTCCTTGTACGTCCCTGTCCCTCTCTTTTTCCTTCGACTTCTAATTCAATATCAACTGTCTCCCTGTCTCTTTTACGTTATTGTTACGTTCGACGGACGATCCACAGGCTTCCGATTGCCTACCTCTGCACAGCGCTCAATGCCGTCGCAGTCCTTTGGCTTTGGCGTCAGAGGCAAAATGATCCCTCATGGCTTTTCACAAACCTCTTCTTCGCTGGGTTGATCAACGCCTTCTCCGGGATGATCACGACATTGGTGAACATCTATGGCGCGCAGGGCGGCCAACTCGACGCGGGCAGCAAGGCCACTATCGCTATCCCGTCTACATTTACTATCATCTATGCCTTGCTCAGCTTAATTTTTTACCGGAAGGTTAAACGGCTCAGGGACCAGCGGCCGAGGAGCGTTGGCGGCGAGCTCGTCTGAGGCAGTTGATGCGGACGCTTTGGGTCCTTTGAGAGGTCGTGGGCGTGTCCCCGAGCTGACTGACATGTATGGAACATGAACTCTTGTACGTCATAAGACGTCCATTCTGATCGTCTACATATACGACTACTCATTGATGTACTCATCATTTACGAGCCTAATGATGATCATAGTGACTTAACAAATTTAAAGCACCACGATAGGTGGTTGCGTCATAGCATCAATGCCCTGGAGATATTTCCGTGAGAGATCCGAGTCAATTGCATTGTATTGGTCCTTGGGTCGCGGAAATGGTCTTTTGACCCAAGACCTACACATAATTGAAGCTTATGCCTATGAACGTGTTGTCCGATAATTATTGTAATTCTGTTACTCCTGATGCCGACTGTTAATGCAAAAACCTGGTTATTATGATCATCTGCAAAAAGATGAGAAGAGCCCAATCAGCAGGTTTAACAATCAACTTATGTCTTATATATAACTGACAAAAATTGTAACTTTGACAAAAGGCAATATCAAAATTTCAGGCGACAACTTTTTGTCATTTAGTTTATATTTTGTTATAGAATTCCTGTTTTATTGGATAAATAATGTTGACAAGAATTTTTGAACATACATTATCTTACCAAGAGCATATAATTGTAACATACACCTTCAGTTATGTCAAATACATCCATCACATTAGTTGATTTCCAACTACTTTCTCTGCACCGTCAGTCAGATACCATCAATCACTCACTTGTTTCTCATTCAACTGGTACTGTACTATCCTCTATTTACATAGTTCATAGATTTTTTTTCAATGAAAAAATGTGTCATGCAGTGAAACAAAAACAATGGCTGTTTGTTGTACTTGCCAACCAATCTATGTTGGAGCTAGCTGAGGTTGAACATGGCAGTCCCTACCAGTCATTTTTCTCTGTACCTGTGTGTGAATCCAACAACTCTACTCAATAGTTTGTAGCTATATATCAGGTTCCCCTGATGTCATCCTAGCAAAGAAAAACAGAAATTCATCAAGTTATTTTGTGACTGCTGAGATGGTAGGGACTACCAAGTTCCCGATAAGGGATAGTATGTCCATCCTCATCACATTGATATCGATCTCATGATGTACAAGGCCAGAGCGTCAATTGAATTGACGCCTTTGGTTAATCTGTATTGGTTCTTCGACCTAACTTCTTATAAATCTGTCAACTTACAGTTGTGTTGTGACGTGCAGACCGGAGGTGAGGGTCTGCGCACGATGTTACGGTGGGGGTTTGCTGATAGACGGAAATGACAGGCGCGGCTAGTTCCGGAGAACCTTACGCCTGAGCATGGAAGAACAGAATGAAGGGCATATATGACATCTCGCCGCTCATCGCTCGAAGTTCCCATTGAACTTTGTCTTTGGTACAGTGGGCATACCATGGCATCTTCCTGGCTCATATATACCCCAGACTCGCCGCCTACGCACGATCTCAAATCCTTAGAACTAGATGCTCCGCCCACGGAAGAGGCTTCGGCGTTGGCTTCACCGAACCAGCGGAATAACCCAGCATACACAGATCAGTCAAATCTCAAGCAAAGCTTGCACACGACGATTCCAACCGGCTCAGTGAAGCCAGACGCAACGCTTGTGTACGTGGATGCGCCCATCGGTGTGTGAGGCCTAATTAATTTGCATCCAGCGTCCCACCATTCCCTTCGACTCACGAATGCCCCATAGAGAGCCCCAGCAAGAATATACCCATTGTCGTATCCGCGACATCAGTCCGTGTCAACTTCCGAGAGGCTGGGCCACCAACTCTCCCTCTAGTGGGTCCCCACAAACGACTCTCACGCTGAGCATTCACGACGTTGCAGATAAAGGACGAATTTAACGCGGCGACATCTGGCGCACATGCATACGTACACAATCCAACGATCACGCCTCCCTCGCCACGATCTGCCAAGGCAAGACACCGGCGTGCACTGTCTACCGGGGCACTGCCTTCGAAACGTAGATTCCAACCCATTTCGACACTCCCATTGGCGCCTCATTCTCTCGCGTCTGAATTCTCGCCTTATGACGCAGACCCGCCTATGCAACGGACTCACACCTCAGAGCGCGACGAGATCGCAGCGACGTCCTTGACCAGATCCACCACTTCATTGCGCGAACAGGCCGCCGGGCCCCACTTTTCCTCATTGCCAAGCGTGGGGAATCCTGCAGCGCGGACCGTAAACTTCGGGGAACATGTATTGGCCGATCCAGAGTCAGGTTTGATGCCCCAGCGACACGTACTCCCACCCGCTCCCACCGCAAACTCTCAAGGAGTTACCCCAATATCGGCTGCGGACAATATGACGCCACTACCCACACCCCTCGTTTCAACCGACCCCAACCGAATTACAAGCACGGACATCAACAACCCCAGCTCACCTACTTTTCGAGCCCCACATTCCCCTACTTTCGAATTGACTCAGAGCCCTGTTCTCGGCCGTGAAAGATCAGAACGGCAGACACCGAAGAGATCGGTCACAGGGGGGACTTTTGGATCTGGCAGTGTTGTGCAACCAAAGTACGCGGAAATGGTGTTCGAGAACGTTCCGCGTTTACACCACTTGCTCGCATGGCTCTTCACCTGGATGCTCCTCGCAGGCTTCGTCGTTCTCCCCAGTACATTCTCCACTTTCGAGAGAGTTCCAGCGAGTTCGGGCGGATTCGAGGAGGTACAGAACGTCATACGGAATCTTCCCGTGTACGCCCATTCTTCTTATTAAAAAAAATAAACAGATTGGTTGACGATTAAGCTGATGCGTGTGCGGGATGAATAGACTAATCGTCGCCTACGCCTGCTGCGGCATCGGAGTGATTGGGATGTGCTTGCTCTGGTTTCGTTGGTCGCACAACTACGTTTGGCTTCTCAACAGCATCTTCGTCCCGGGGCTGCTCAATGGCCTATCCGGACTGCTTTCGACGTTCGCGGGAATATATGGCATGCAGGACCGCAAATGGGGCGCCACAAGCATTATCACTCTCGCCGTTACCGGGGGATGCGCCCTCGTTTGCGGCACTCTCACCGCGATTTATTCGCTATGGAAGCTGGATCGCGTCAAGCGCCCGCATTCGTGCGAGATGGAGCAAGCGAGAAACGGCGACTGCGAAATTGGGGAGAAGCGCCTCTTCTAGTTGCCGAGTCGCGCCATGGTAATATTTTGTTTCGTTTTCATGACTAACGGGACACTACTGACTTGTATTGAAGTGTGGTCCATCTCTTGTATGTGTGTTCTTGTATGTTATAATGACCCACTCAAATGAAAAACCGAGATTCGAATCGAGAAGAATATGCACGATGCCTTCAGCATGGTGATTGTTAGCCCCCGCCTCGACTTGGATAGCGCTCTAAACGTCGTCACCCACCGTCATTACCCACCTGCCGAAAAAGGATCGAAATGTCGATAGGCCAGATAAGTGTTTGGGTGTTCCGTCATTCCGACATTTGTACTGTCCGCCCTTGTTCAAGTTATACTTCTAGGTTTGACTCCGTCAGCCTCTCGCTCGGTTTTCGCGCCTTGTAATACATCGGGACCGATGCGACTGGCCATAGCGTCTTCGATATCAAAATATACACCTTCCATTGCCCAGGTCACCGGATGGGACTTTCTTTGCCAGAGGTTGATCAATCCAAGGAGGGAATAACCAACAATCTTTGTTCCCTCGATATCCTTGGCGATGATACGCACGACAGGCGGTGTGAATAAATATTCCGCTCTCAAAACAGTTCCATAAGCGGTAAGATCTTTACTTGACACAGGATCTCAATTCCACGTCAATGTTCGGGGTCTCCAATATTCCGTGACGCACAGGGCCTGAACGGCCGCCGCATTTTAACCGGAGATGGGTTACGGAAGAACCTTTCAAGTCCAGTGAAGTGAACTACAGTTCAAGGCGGAGATTTCTGGCATCTGAGCATGACTGGTTTTGTTCTCGTAACTCTTAAGGAATGCCATGAAACCATTAACAAAAGTTATTCATTACATTTAAAAAAAATTTAAAGTGCCTGTTATTTTCCTTGAAACATAAAAAACCACTTTCCCTCACTTCAAAACAATGTGCATGGAGCATAAAATGAGCATCTAAGAATGATTGGAACATAATATTGTCAATTCAAGTGGGCGCACGCAGTAAGTGTGTGTGTGGGCATGGTTTTGCATGTACAACCGATGTCAGAGCCAGTCTTTAGGAGGCAGCGATCCTCGACGTTCGAAGAGCGAGAGGCGAAAAAAAATCTTTCGGCGGTCGACATAGGGGTGGAGGCCTCAAATGCGAGACGATCGGACAACACAATGAATGAACCTTCAGAAATGAATATCGAACCCGAGGGAGACGAAAAAACGTCACCCGACATGGTCTTGGGGCTAAATGGTGGCCTTGGATCGCAACTCGCTCTTCCCTCTCGGCCGGCCCCGACCTCCGACATCCACACGGTCCCATCCCCGTCGGCCCATCCATGCACGCTCTTCTCGTTATCACTTACTCTTGACGTCAGATTCCGTGCAGGCTGTGCCGGTTTGGCATACTCCATCATCTGAAGAGCATGAATCGGGCGAGATGCACGTAGCATGACCATCAGACTCGCTTACACGTCAATCGAAGGACCCACTGGCGATGGACCGTCTGCATGACCACGGAGACCATCCATCTCCTTGGCCACGCATCACCCCCCAGCCGTCCACACGTCGTCTGATACTTGAACCCCCACCTCTTGCTCTCCCCTCTATGGCGGCGGCCCCTCCCACATCCCGCACAACTTGGTGGGCCTGCGATCTCCCTCCACGGACGCACGTATGGCCCGTCCGCATGTGGCGCACATCAATATCACGATATCATTACCCGTCGGGCAACTTGACCCATCCCCCCGTGAATTTTCCCACCTTTCTTTTTCTTTTTTTTTTCGTTCGGACCGATTGCCTCCGTTTTTGCCATCTCGAATGCATATGTGCCTTCTTCGGAACCCACACCGACTCGGGGACTGCGGCCGCTCGCCGGGCCCCGATCGTATTCGGGTCCATCACACAATCGGTCGAATCTTCGGATCGACGTCCATGACCTACCCCTATCCTGGTGCTTGCTCGCCACCGAGCGCAAACAAGGGTGGGGGTGGGGGGTGGCGAAAAAAAAAAAAAAAACCCCCCAAGCGAAAAGACTCGAGGAGGGGTGGTGGGGCGCAGACACCCAGCAGTGCCGCCGGCACCAGCTCAAAACTCTAAAACTCTCGACTTTCGCCGCCGCAGATTGGAGTGGGAACCGAACGAAACAAGTCGTTCCGGTGATTGGCCGCGCTTCCTAGCCCTACACAAAACAGACATTTCTGAAATCGGCCACGCGCTTTGCTTCTGCTGGCTTTTATATTTTATTTTTCCAGAGAAGCTCGATCATTTTTGTTCCTGCGCCAGTGCCAACGCCCGACCAAACATTTTTCTTTTCATCCGCTTTTCCCAGTGGCCTCTCCGAGCTGCTTTTTCCTCTGCAGCTGCAGGTCATCCGATCTCCAGCGCAGCGCAGCGAATGCCTTTGCTCCATAGCCGACTTCTGCGAATGGCGTTCCGCGTTCCTTCGCCATGGAAGATGATGATTTCGCGTAGCATGATGGAATGACTGCTTGTTTTTTTTGGCGTGCAGGAGACTGCTGGTTGAGGTAGAGGCTCGGAGCCCTTGCCCATTACCTGGATATCCTTCCTCACCAACGCTTCACTGATTTTGCCTTCTATACATCACAGCTAGCTAGATACACACGGTGAACCAGATGGAGGCGCTGTGAAGCGCAAGAGTAAAAATCGTACGAGACTGCCATGTTTTCCCTGCCCGAATTATACCTTGCCTTATACGATATACCAACGCCAACAGCAAGGAGAAACAGAAAGAAGCAAGCTGAGAAACAAGAAACTGCAAAAAAAGTTCCACTTTATCGTATGAAAGATTAAAAAACGATCGAGTGATATCCAGTAAAAAGCGTTCACCCTCAAGCGATCTCGATAAGTTGGGTACTATATGTCTGCAGACAGCCTGGCGCAGCGTCGGAGCCGCTTAAGATAGCCAGTGATGGAGACCACAATAACCGGAACAAGGGTTATGTGACAAATGTCGTTGGAGTGTCGCGGGGCATGTCCTGTTAGACAAGTTCTGGTCCTCAAAGGGGGAGGAGGTATACACGGCGTATGGTATACTGTATGCAATGTGAGGGCGTGGTGCGCCGCGCTCGTGAGTACGTGAAAGACTGTCATTTCCTAAATACGGTGGAAAAAAGTCATTCGCTCATAAAAAAGAGTCCATAGCGGAGTCCTATCATGTGTGGAGGTATAACTCTAGCGGATTGAAGATGGGATTGCGAAACAGCAGCATGGTCCAAGTCGCTAACAACCATTATTTAACTGCTCGTCAAAGTGTTATGTTTGGAACGTGAGGTGAGCGAAATGCAGAAGACGCACTAGCTTGTTTTTTGGGAAGGAATAGTTCGCGCCAGCAGGTCCTGTTGTCCAATACTGCAACTGCGGATCTACATGAAGGGATACTATCAGCATGCATGAATCGTGCCTCATTTGGCCAAGACAGACCGGAATATGCAACCGAATGGCGGTTGATGTAGTCCGCCGTAGGATAATCTTTTGGATCACAGCCGATGTTCGTGGAGCCTTCGCGCTGGTAGACGCGCACGTAATCTACGAGCATTTCGGCAGGGAAGGTCATCGTCGTCACATCGATTGGTTGCCAATTCGCTACAGCGAGCATTAAACGTGGAATTGGAAGTGGAAGAAGCGAAAAACACACACGACATGCCCAAATTGATAACTATAGACTGGAAGAAACGACCAATGTGAGTAAGGTAAGTCGAATGGGTCATACATGACCATACCATGGGTTCCTCGGAAATCAACCGCTGGCCGACACCGGAACCACCAGTTCCCTGATCAGGCCCGACAGCACCAGCACCCATCCTGATTGTTGGTGTGTCATCCATACTCCATGTGATAAACCCATCCAAGCGCGACTGGGGATTTGCGAAGTACTCGAAACCTGCGTAAGCCAAATGAGAAGAGGCCTGAGAAAGAAAGGAACAATTACAAACCAAATTTATGGAAGAACTGTCCTGATCCCTCGAAGACGTCAGCTGGGAGCTGCGTAAGGCCAGAAATAGCTTGTTGTCTATAAGATCGAGGATGAGTGGGATGGGATGGGACGGAATTGGACACGACTGACACAGCAGATCCCCTGTGGGTCGACGTGACATTGTCAGCGACACATCGCGGGTGTAAATAAAACACACACCTGTAGTTATTCGCCCAGGAAATGCTAGAATTATACACCGTCCATTTGTCTGCCGTGTCGTTGAAATATACGTAGTCGTGCGCAAACGGCGCGAACTGGGCCGACTGTGAGATCACGCCGCCAGAACCCTGCTTGTTAGTGTTCGGCTTCGAGTACATCAATTTCCGGGGCGCCACGACCAATGTCGTAGCTTGGGCCGGGATGGTCTTCACCAGGGGCAGGTACACGAGCTAGAAGAAAAGGAAAATTTCAGTGACCGATGACAGGGAATGAGCAGAGATGGCCCACGAGAGCTTTTGGCCTGTCAAGTAAGATAGCCGAGAGTTGTACTTGGCCTGCGATGCATTCGACATAAGGGCCGCAGGAGGGCCAAGTCCGTCGGGGATTTGTCTGATTCGGAAGGGTGCCAACGTCACAAGAGTCGTATCTGAGGACCCGAGTCAACGTCAAAGTGTTGGATGAAGGATACATAAGGATTCACGAGTACGGCCATATGCCATCTGTTGTCGCGCCGTATCCTGGTCGAGCGAGATTGCCCATGGTCCAGACTCCAGGCCACTAAGTGACAGGATAAGAACAGTAAAAAATAAAGGTTGGGACTAACATATCCGCGGGTCTCGTCGTTGGGGCCGGGAAGGGTGAGGGAGACCTCGATATAGCCGCTTGTGAAGCAAAACTTATTCCAACTCTGGAGCATGCCAGAACGATACGACATTCCATTGCTTTCCACGTTTTCGATCCGGACGTGAAGAGAACCATTGGCAGTATAGACCTGTCTTGGGTCGTACCATTCGAGGTCACCAGTGTTCCAATACCAAAGGTTGACGGCTTCCCAAAAAGGGTCATCACCTGAGTCAAATGAACGGCCATCAAGATTGAACTCGTCAGAAAAGACAAGGTTATAATTTTGGCCATCGTAACCAACGCGGGTCTTGGCCGAATCGGGTGTTTCGGGATCAACGAGGGAACGGGTGTGGATGTCAGTCTGAGGATTGACGGTGTTGCCGATCTCTTCGAGAAAAAGAGTGTGGGCATTGTTATCTACATACGTAACGACGGGTAATGCAATGAAGAGGGCAAGGAGGGTGCCGATAAGGAGAACGAGGACACCGACGTTGGATATACCACGGGGGTTGAATACGGAGACAGGCTTGTCGGCCGACTCTGGGGCATGGAGCGAATCGTCTTCTTCGCCATCGTCCTGGTCATCTACCGAAGGATCCCAGGCGTAAGGGACGAGGCCACCTCTGAACGATGCTGGTGGACCAGAGGGGTACTTTGAGTCGGATGCAAGAGTCCATATTGAATCGCGAGACACCGTGGACACGACGGACTCACGCTGCTGATCCGGAGATAAGGAAGGGGGAGGGAGGAGGCCACCCAAGTCGTCCGCTGTGGCGAGGCGCCATAGAACCATGGAACCACGTTGTGAAGAAGCGACCTGGGACCCGAGGGCCTGGGAGTCCTCCGAAGCGATTCGGCTGAGACGCACACTGCCTCTGGAAACGGGCCTAGGACGCACAAAACCATAGAGAGAAGGTGTGTTCGGGTTCAGCGGGGAGGATACGAAGCCAGATGAAAAGGAGTGTGAGTGAGCCCGAGAAGGTAAAGAAGAGGACTGATCGGGTGATTGTGCGGTAGTTAAGAGCGGGTCGGAAGGAGGGAAGGAGGGAGTGTAGGGTGAGAGTACGGTGGTCGAGGTGTTGGGAGAACCGTTGGGAGAGGGAGGTGTTGGCGTTGACCCCCTCGATCGATCTTTGGGAATAGATTCAAAGGGGTTGGTGTTCACCTGGGACGACGGCAGCATTGTGGGAGTGTGGGATAAAGGAAGGGGGGAGGAGGGGGGGGGGGGGGGACAAGGAGGGGGGCGGATGGGGGGATGTCGGAAGGTGGGCGGGAAGGGGGGAATGGGGATGACTGACGGTCGAGGACTGCACACGCCTTGGCTGCTGGGGCTGGCGCGCCGAGGAACGCCTGACATCGCACCTCCACTTCTCCCCTTTCTTTTTCACGGATCGCCACTCTCACGCCATGGCGCTCGTTTATACCCCCTTTGGGCATTTCTCCCCTGTCAACCGCCAACGGCCCTCCACGGCCGTTTGCCAGCCGTGCGTACCTACCATCAAGGCCAGGCACTCGCTGCCTGCGCCCACCGCAGCCCCTTCAACAGTCCTCGTGTTATCTCTCAGATACGTGCAATCCCTCCGAGGTTTGTTCCGACGCGCCTAAATAGCCCCGACTGTACGTAAACCCTTAAGCGCTGCGCGGACCTGTTCCTCCTCGCTCGCTTCCAACTCAATCTCCACGATACCCTCCTCGCCTGTCTTCGTCGGGCTCTCCAGCGCGTCTAGCTGCGACCGGAGCATGTTCGCCTTCATGAAATGCCCCTTTCGATTCGTCATGCGCTCCCACAGCACGGATTGTGGCCCAATTGGGTGTACAAAAACAGTCCGTGGTGGTCGTCTTTGAGGTGGCAATACTCTATCTACCCGCTCCTCTTCTGTTCTCGCTTCCATCTGTAGTTGGCCGTCGTCATATTCGGGGTTGGTAGCTTCTCCTAGGTGCACGCCCAAACCGAGGTCGGTTCGTTCTTTACCGCGGAGCACGTCTCGGTAGCTAGCTTTGAGTGCGGAGCAGGCCACCACTACACCCGATATTGGCCCCATTGGCCCCTGCGTGGTACCCGCGATAGCTTCCACGGCGGCTCTGCGCACGCTCACAAGCCAAGGACCGCGATCGGCGTCTGTGAGCGACTCGCCCCTACGCATCTTGTCCTTGTTGGCCTCCGAGTGTTTGTCATCCGCATCAATGAATGGCAATGACAGAGCTTCAGCGAGTCCCTTGGCCAATGTTGTCTTGCCACTTCCCGATACACCCTGTTGGGTCATTCCACAAGCGTTTTATTTGATGCTTCCAAGTCAGCGAAGAGTCAGATATGTCAGAGGGGTGAGACCCTACCATCACCACGATTAATACACGACTACTCATTTTATCTATGAGGCATGTGTCCATCGGTGTGTTGTCAAGCGTGTCCTCATTCTCACCACCCATTGTTGAGACGACGGGGGAGACAGTTGAGGATAGTTGTATTTGTAATCAGTGCCATTTACAAAGAAGGCAAGGCTAAGCGGACTCTGATTGTACGATTTCGAGATGACTCTCATTGGTTTCTGGTTCGAACAGTGCGGCGAGCATCACTCTGATCTTCGCAGAGCCATTCGTTGGTCAGCCCACCGATACATTCGCATCTAGGACGTTACCAAGGCTGATTTCAGGCTATTTGTGGGTTTCGGCGTGATCAGTGGACCGTATATGTGTCCAACGTGGCTGCCACATGTCTCCCGAAATCAGTACAGCCCGGGGTTGCCAGTGCAAGGTGTCTCTTGTGACTATGCGCTCCTCTCAAGACCCACATACTCACGTGTACTGAAGGTTCATGTAGCCCTTGCTCTTACTCTCCTAATATCTTTCATCATCACAAAAAGCAGTCGCTACCGTCTACTAGCTTGTCTCCGCCCGAGGAACGGAAATGTTACCTCAGAGTTCTTGCCAATACTAATGACCCGACTTTTCAGGAGGTTTTTCCTGATGACTGGCCTTGATCGTCTGACACACTCTGGAAGGGGACGACATTCTTTCCATTATTCTTGGTGTTCGTAGACCATATGTATCGTCCTAGGAAGATCATTCACCCAGGCGGCGACTGTCTTGCCTTTCCGTGGGTTCGCTTTTCTGGCCCAATCTACTTCATGCTAATTATTTCCGTGCATCTAGTTATATCGTGTTTCAGCTTGTCTCACACAAAATTTTATACGAGGACTGCCATTCAAACATCCTGGAGAACGCCCATACAATATAAAAGAATGGGGGCTGAACTGTCGCGACCAAAGTGTGCATCCTCATTCGGGCTTACTAGCCCCCCGGACCAATCTCATCCTCGTTGGGGGCTGGCCTGACGGAAGAGAAGCTTCTAATTGGCCTACGGACTACCATCGCGTTCCTTGTTGTCGCCTTTGCGGTTTGTCGTACTCTCCCGATCATCTTCAGAACTGATCTCGCGAAATGGCTCTTTATTATTTCTCGTCGACTTCATCGACAGCCTTATCATATTAGCAAAAGATTCGTTGGTCTCATTGCGCATTCCAGGAAATGTGCTGGTAGTTATCTCAAGTGTCGATCTTCCCAGGACCAAATGTGGATCCTGGGCAAGGCATTGACACTTATTTTCGATCCATTTGAGTGCATCGTTCTCTTCCTCGCAGGTGAGGCACCTTCTCCCTACCGTTCTGTGACCGAATTATCCACTGACGGTATTTCTGCCTAGTTATGACCGTCAGTTATATTGTACAAGAAAGTAGGTCACATCGGTTGAAGGGCATGGGCTGCTTCGTGGCTGATGGATATTCTTTGAAGGCTATTTGATCGTCGCCGTCACATTCTTGTATTACCCAGCGTCGGATCCAGCAAGCCTTCTCGCGATTCGTAATACAACGCCATTTTCACGTTAATTGACATTTATATCCGCGTAATCCCCTGTTATCCATCCCAATACTAGTAGATACTTATGTTCGCCTGTGCTTCCTTGGGCGCGTGCTAGTAGACGGGTTTGTGATCTTTGTGTGCTTTGCAACGCCGGGGGCGCAGACTCTTGGGCCCTAGATATCTCATAACTCGCGGTTGTGTTATGGTAGACCCGAGACGAACGAAAGTGACGTTGAACAATATCAGCGAGAGCGTTGACAGATTTCATCGCCTGACCGTCAGAATTTCCAACGAATCGAAAACTGCCCCGTGGGCTTGTGGTAATTCCCAACGATCGTGCAAACAACTCCGTTACATCATGATTATTGTCGCGGTAGGTGAATCCTCAACTCCGCATTGCGACGTGCATACAGTATTCTGTCGGATGTCAGCATGGAGCAAGCCAAGCGGTATTGAAATGACAGTGAAACTTGATCGCAGACACGTTCTCATGTCACTTTTATGATCTGATCTTGAAGCCTACGCACGTGGGAACTTTCAATAGTGGGTTGGTGAATAAATAATAAACACAAACTTAATCAAGACTTTTGGCACATAACGCTCTCGGGCCGGCTAGATCCGGGGCGAGGTATATTATTAATCGTGAGTCCGTCGCGGTCGGAGACGGACACCACCTTCTCTCCGACCTCCTTCACCACCAGATCGACCATTGGATCATTCAAAATGACTACCTCCCTTGACCAACTAAAACAGACAGAGACAGTCGTCGTCTCTGATTCCGGTGACTTCGAAAGTGGGCCTTGGTGCTTCTCAGCGTTGTCTCCGCTCATGACCCCCGCGAGACAGGCATAGATGTCTACAAACCTCAGGTAAGCTCATAGTGACCGGCGTTTTACCGTCTCAGTTTTGGCTTATCAAGTCATAGGACTGCAACGACAAACCCGTCCCTCTTGCTTGCTGCGGCGAACAAACCCGCATACTCCCGCCTGATCGATGTCGCTCTCGCGTACGGCAAGAAAAAGGGTGGCACCGTCCACGAGCAGGTCGATGCTGCCACCGACCGCTTGGTGTGTTTCTCTGGCGTCGGTCCTTCCCATCATTCCCACTTACGTGGGATGGCAGCTTGTCGAATTTGGCAAAGAGATCCTTAACATCATTCCCGGCCGCGTCTCTACCGAAGTCGATGCCCGTACTCTCCTTTGACAAGGAGGCGACTAAGGCCAAGGCCAGGGAACTTATTGCGCTCTACGCGTCCATCGGAATCAAGAAGGAACGTGTGCTTATCAAGATTGCGTCGACCTGGGAAGGTATCCAGGCCGCGCGGGAGCTCGAGCGCGACGACGGTATCCACTGCAATCTCACGCTTCTCTTTGGATTCGCCCAGGCTGTTGCTTGTGCTGAGGCTGGCGTGACACTGATTTCGCCATTTGTTGGCCGAGTGTGTCATCTATCGTCAACTTTCCGCCTCCTTCTGTGACCTAACCGTCTTACACCTTCAGATCCTCGACTGGTACAAGAAGTCGACCGGGAAGAACTACGAAGGCGATGAGGATCCGGGTGTTCAGTCGGTCAAGCGCATTTACAATTACTACAAGCAGCATGGCTACAAAACCATCGTCATGGGCGCATCATTCCGTAACGTCCGTGTCTACGCACACAGCCATCTGCCCTCCCATTTGACTGATCTGATCTCCCTGCAGGTTGGCGAGATCAAGGCACTCGCAGGCGTGGACTTCCTCACCATATCACCTGCACTTCTCGAGGAGCTGAGGAATAGCAGTGCTCCCGTACCCAGGAAACTCAGCGTTGAACATGCCGGACTAGCCGAACCAATCCCGAAAGTTTCTTA
The DNA here is from genome assembly GCA_025769875.1 of Russula earlei. NCBI lineage: Eukaryota > Fungi > Basidiomycota > Agaricomycetes > Russulales > Russulaceae > Russula > Russula earlei. Next base: position 236,347 of record JAGFNK010000014.1, read on the forward strand.
TGTTGACAATGAGCCCGAATTCCGCTGGGAGCTTCTTCAAGACCAGATGGCTTTTGACAAGCTCCACGAAGGTATCAAGAAGTTTGCCGAGGATGGCAGCACCCTCAAGGGTGTGCTTCTCAAGAAACTCCAGGCAGCTTAAATCGTGACGATATGCTAGTTTTTGGTGTAGGAAAAGGAAGGTGTAGGAACGTAGCAGCAGTTTCCAAAAATGAGGTTTGATGTTCGCGACTTGAGATAGTCTCTCACCAGTACTCTACGTCACGCATGACTGAATCGATTGCCCTTTTCGCGCGCAAACCATCATGGAACGCAAGGTAAGATCGTTTGAATCCAATGACATGTAAATATATACCGCAGGTGAACCCGAAAATCAGGCAATAAGTAACATGTAAAGTATTTGGTATAGATGATCCATGGGCTGCCCGAAGCTCAATCAGGTCATGGGAACTGGCGCATGAGCACGTTGGTGGTCATCTCTCCACTGCGCAAAACCCTTGAACGGAACCTCCCCACACAAGTTTCGGGTAATGCTGTGCAATTCATCCAGTGACTGTGCAAGTCGAAAGGGATAAGCAATCGCTCTCATCTTAGGGCCAAAGCTGCGCGTACCTCAGTTATCTGAAGAACGCTGATCACCGCAGTCGCATAGAACAAGTAATTCGGCGAGCGTAGTTCCCGTACGATTTCGTCGCTGACGGTAGGCGGTGTAGCATAAGCTGCTGTGTCGTGGTAAAGCAATCGATCAAGCAAGCTTTGCGGAAGCACTGTGTGCATCGGTTCTCCGGTACGAAGCGACTGCGAGACGAGCGAGAAGACGGAGAGAACATCCGAGATCTAGAAGGAAAAATCAACCCGTTAGAATGATGCATGAAGCAAGAGCCCATCGACGCGATACGGACAAAGTTAGGGTTGACGACTTTGGTGCGATGTAAGAGATTTGATCGCCATTCGTCGTCGAGCTCTGTAAGTGCACTTGCGAGCTTCTCGGTATCAGCAGTGGTACGCGTCGTAACTAGAGACATGACTGACCTGCGAGAACACGGCAACCATCTCTTGCTGTATCTCAATGATTTTGCTGTATTCATCATACGGCCAATGGCCGCGCACATTCCCCTCCCATTTCGCCCATCCTGCTTTCACATTCAAATCCACGAGTTGTAGCACTACCTTGGACAATTTATCGCGCAATAAACTGGTCCGTGCTGACAGACCAGACTTCAGTTCTTTTGAAGCGGTTGTGTCCGTAATCCAGGCGGACATAAACGATGCGTATATATAGGACAGCGAGGTGAGGGTCTTGGCGCAGCCAAGTCGCACCGCTCTACGGGCAGATTTAGCAGGGAAAATCATCAAAATAAAAGATGCAGCGGATCCTGGCTTGGCGTTGGTGTGAATAATGCAGAGTCGATACTGATGACATTACCGATCATCACGAGCACCCAGCGCTTCCAGGCAACGTGCCAACCAATCCCGACATTGGAGATGAGTTGGAGGTGACCGTCAATCCAGGAATATCCGATAACGAGGGCGGCAGTAGCCTAAAGGGATGCTAGGATTCAGATGTCGAATGTAGGAAAGACCACTGCATACAGCCATGAGGATGTTGCCCTGAAGGTACTGCTGAGGGGCGAATAGCCGAATGAACATGAGAGGCACAAGGAAAACAGCGACGCTTGCCGCCGCCCCGTAGGGATTTCCACGTCCATGTGCGTTCCCTGAGAGAACGACGTTCGAGTGGCAGAAAGGATGAAAGGCGGTCATGAATCTCACCAGTATACCAAACTAGTAAACCGATAATAAGGCCGAAAAACGTCCCGATAAGCCGGATGAAGTAACTGTGCCATTTCAAATATCTACAGTCAAAAAATGAAGTGAAGACAAATTAGGAGGTCCACGGACTTGTACAACTGGTCGCCGGCATAAATCGTCAACGTTGTCTGGGCCATGATAAGCGCCCTACGACATAATAGTCAGAGCGGTGGTGGATACGATCTGAGATTGTCATACCAGACACCCTTTTCTGTGTAATAAAAGTCTGCCAAGATGGGTAGCCAAATCGGACAGAAAAACGCGTCGAGTGAACTTACGTGCAGTCCTCCTGACCACTGCTGGAATCCAAAGGGCAATTGATAGAAAGACATATCTGAAAATAAACTAGGCGGCCACTATTAAGTTCCTAGTTGTTGAGTTCGCAGACAAAACGGTGTGTACCAGAGCCTCAGGTGTTTTGGTCCATTGGTAAATGACGTGGATGCCACTCATTATCTTTTGTAGGGCATTCGTTGGAGGTCGGCTATCAGGATCACGACCTGGGGGGAAATGGATTGAGTTCGCGTCAACGAATGGATCTGATTGGTACTGACGGTATTTCCCTTCGCCATCTTCCTCTGGTTCGATCTCTTTGACCTCCTGGGTCTCCCCGTAACCACGCAAATCGCCCTCGGTACTCTTCTCTACGAAAACGGTATGTGCAAGCTGGCGCAAGCCCTTTGGAGCCCATAGCCTATTCAATCTACGTTTGCTAGTGATTTCCCGCACAGTCTCCACGACGCTTAGGATGGCCTCGGAGACAACGATGATCGATGCACTGAAAACATAGCACACGTACAAACTGCGCAATGGGGCGTCGGGGGTACTAAGATGCGGCTCAAACGGTCCCAGGAGACGCAGACGTCCAGTACCCCTGAATTCGGCCAGCGCACTTCGGAGACGCTCTGCAGCGGAGTCCAACTTGTTCTGTTGCTCAACCTGGGCGTCCGTAGTACTGCGCCAGCTCCAGCGCGTGGCGTTCACAAAGTCGATAGTGTCTCTGACTGAAGCGAGTGCGGCAGATGCGGCAGAACGAAGGTCGAAGGTCGCCTCGCGAAGTAGCGGCAAAACATCCACGAGGCGGAGAGACTTCTGGCGTTCACCAGCCTCGTTACGTTGATACATTTGTTGCACGAGGAATGTATCCGTTAATCCTGTACTCTGGGAGGTCTTCTCGACGAGCTCAATATCCTGCGACACGGGAGTGTATACGGTGCGACCGATGTACTTTAAGAAGCTCATAAGGCCATCTAGAAGAAATGAGTGAGAATCTGTAATGAGGAAGGGCAGAGCACAGCTAACTTATGCGAGAAATGACGCCGAGTAGTGGTTCTTGGAGTTTCTTTGCATCGTCGCCGTTCCAACGGCCCCAGCTAAACTCTGCATTTATGAACTTGGCCTGCAGCGTCACTTCGGATGAACTATAGTCAGGCCGGATTAATTACATATAGGCCGACAAGAACGTACGGCCTTGATAGATCGCGAACATCGAACGTCTGATGGCACGCAACTGCAAGGCCTTCGGACTCTCAGGTGTCAGTGATCCCGGGACCGCACTCAGTATATCCTCCTGTGCGTCAAGCAGAAGTTTCATCTGACCGAGAAGGAGGGTAATGGCCGCAAGATATGCGTGATGGGCTGTTTGAGGGAAAACAAAGATGGTGACCGCGATCGCAATCGCCGCATAAATCGAGACGGGAATGAGTATACTGTTAAGGAGGTTGTATTGGGAGAAAGGGAAAAGTGGGCCGATGGTCTGCGGGGGCTTTAGAAAATAGTGAATGAGAGCAAGTGTAACGTACACAGAAGATATCAATTGCGATGGTCCCAAATACACTCATGAAGATAAGAAGTTTATAATAAGCACGGATTATGGCGAAAAGTAAGGTGCCCATTGCAAGGAAGACACCGAAGACGGCTGAGGACCTGGAAATAGGTGAGCGCTGATACCAGACCTTCAGATGGATGACCGACCGGACATCGAGAAATTCTCCTTGGAATATCACCACTTTGAACACTTGATCTGGGTTGGCAGAGCCAGCAGCGCTTCAAAATATACGGTTAGGTGACGACATATAAGGACAAATAAAAACCTACGTTTCATTTGCCACTTGGAGGGATGACCTGAGCAGAACCTTGTCACGGACTGCTACCGCGGCTTTCATGCCCGCTGCACCGATGGCCCATCCGAGTAATACGCCGATTAATAACAACCCTATCATCTAGGGAATTTGCTAGGCATGGAAGTTATTGGGGAGGTCGAATCACACTTACAAAAAAGAAGAACTGGACAGGAAACGAAGGCGGCAATAAAAGGGATGCAAGAAAGGCAAAGAATGCTCTGCAAAAGTTGAGAGAGTCAACATTCGTTCTACTTGCTAGGAACGATGATGGAATAGAGGGACCGTCGCGAGCTCCGTCACAAAGCGCGGGTGTGATCTCAAGGCGCGTTCACAACGATGAATCAAGTGAAGCGCTAAAGTATGAAGCACGCCATCACGCCCGATAAGATAATCCAAGGGTCCCCCCAGAGAGAGAATCATACGCACGCATTCCCCATTGTCATTAAACTTTTATGAGGTAGCATGAGAAGGAATGCCGCCCAAGCGCTCAGCCAACACCGAAAGAGCGTCTTGCGGCTCCGTTTTGAACGTATGTTCGTGGCTACCCATGGCGGAAAGTGATCAAGGAAGTTCTTAGGCGGGGATGGCGCTGCTGGTAAAGCTTCGAGCTGAGAGGAATGAGGGGATCTTGAAGGTTCAAAAGGGGAAGACTCTGGTTTAGATGACATGAAAAGGAGAGGAAGGGTTGTTGTTTGCCTTGCGTGTGTGATTCAATATATATCTCCATCAAATCGACCGTGTGCTGAGTGCGTCGCTTCTTTCTTCTGCCGGTGGCGGGATTTCATGTACGTTGTCTCTTTTTACGGGGCTCTAAAGCCCCAGGAACTAGCAAAATAAAATCCTTTCCAGGACAGTTGAAACATGTAAACGGGTCTCGTTCATCTCAGTTCACATTCAATCTCAATCTGTAAGAAAGTATGAAGCTCGAACTCAGGGGTGACGGCACTAGGGTCGTGGTTCCGGGGCGCTTCGTCTCGGCTTTATCAAGGTACAGGACGCTGTGAAATGAAACCGGTGGGGGGAGTTAACGCGGCTCGAAAGAGCTAATGCAGACGTTTTTGAGAGGATTGGGACTGGGTACACGGAGAATAAAGGTCTATCATATTGGAAATGGGAAGGAGGGTAACGTACCACGGCAGAAACGGGTGGACACGGAAGCGCTTCACATGTCCGAGTCCGAAACGTTTACGACTACAATTTAATCTATTCTCTCTTTGTGCACCGTCGACGCTGGACATAAGACCAGAATGTCCAAGCCCAAGCCTGACTCTTCATCGTCCCGACCAAGCACGTCAGCCACCGCAACCGGCGAGAAGACGCCAAGCCCCACCGTCCGAGTCTCTCTTCTTCAAAGGCTCGTGCACGCCATCTGGGAATTCATACGACCTCAGCCGTGGGTGATCAACAATATCCGCCAGAGAAAGTCACAACGCATTCTCTTCCGGTCATGGCTCGTAGCATGGGCGACATTGATCCTTATATTACCCAACAGTTCCCTCAAGACAATCGGCAATCTGTGTGTGCATCTTACCTCCTTCGTATGCTTTCCCCCGCATTGACAGAAGTGGCACATTCGTTCTAGCGCTTATTTCGGGATGCTTTTGTCTTTGTTCATCCCTCCTGGGTACCCGGTGCAGATTAACCTCATCGTTTGTGTCTTTATGCCAGACCTTGAAGTCACCTATTCAGCCTTTTTTGAATACAGGTCATCGTCCAATCGTTGCTGGGAATACTGGTAGGATGGGGCATTGGATTAGCCGGAATGAAAGCATCTCTTTCTGTGCGTTCTCATCTTGTCGATGAGACGACCTTGCAAAAGGCCGTCAATAAGTCAGTCTCTTCACGAGTCATCGTGTAGCGCTTTTCCCAGTACTGATCCCAAACGCAGCTTTCAAGGCTCTGTAAACCCGGATCAAGTGTATAAACTCGTAGTCTTTCAAGGTGACTTCCTAGACGCCAAGTCAGTCCATGATCCCAACTGCGTGCCATACTCTCTGACGTCGACGTCTCGTTAGGGCCTCAGTCATATATGGAGTTTTTTTGTGCTTTGGTGTCACGATATTCGCCTTGGTACGCGCATACAGCCCGTCATTTATCTTCTTCTCCATCTTTGGTACCATCGCCATCGATATTGTCTGCGTATGTGGCCACGTCCCGCTCAATGGGTATTCATCTCATATCTTCCGCTTAGTCTATCGGTCCTCTCTACCCTTTCTCAAACTACAGAATCCTCAACAGTCTGCTTCTCTCGGTATCTACCTATAGCGCCATCGCAATCGTGTGCTGTTTGGCTCTCTTTCCCGAGTCTGTGAACCACGCATACCTTGGCCTCATTTCAACAATTCTCGGTAAGGTCAAGGCAGTGCTTGCGTCGCAAGACTGTTTGCTATCTTCTCAAATCGGAGACGTCAGTCCACAATCTCCGAAATTGAAAGAGCTCTTGGGGACGCGCGTCGTCATAATGACGATGTACCAATCTCGTAACTTTTCATCTTATAGTCTTAGGCTACTGTTCACGTCATAGCTCTTCAGTGGTGGGATTGAGAGTTCACCTTCAAAGCGAGTTCAACATCGGCCGCTGGAGCGGCGATGATGCACTCAACCTCGCAGACCCCATCCTTGCCGTTGTCGCGCGAATTAGTACGCATTACTAACCTATCTTTCACACTCTGTCCTAATTGTCATGCAGATGGATTGTTAAGCTTCTCCAAGCACCTCCGCGACCTACCCTCCCCACCCGAGGCGTTCTCTTACGTCCCTGCACCTGCAACTGTTTCCTCTGACACTCATCTTCTGCACCACGTCTTCTACCCAAACTTATCCCGCGAGTCCGCCCTGAAACTCACACTTACCGAGGTCTTCCCACACGTTCGTGATGCAACAGCCGATCTCCGCACCGCCACTATTGAAGGAGTGGCAGCCGTCCAGGGGTTACTTACCGCAATCAACGATGACCGGCTCTTTTCGCGCTCTGGACCCACTGCCCCGCTAGAAGAACGGCTTGATGCAGCCGCCGACAAGCTTCGTGCGGCCTTGGATGATTTCAAGGAGCGCGGCGCCCATGCAATACTCAGAGCCTATGGGCACAAACCCAATGCAGACATGCCTCTTAGGGGACTTTATCTTGGGTATGTGTTCAGCTCAACGACGGTCATAATTGGAGAGGTGGTGCTCTCCCTCGTCAAAACGGTGGCCGAGACAAGCGCACGTACGGCGAAAGGTCCGTCCTTGGGCGCCTTCAAGTCTAAGGCATGTGGTGCATGCGCTATTCAAGGGGCGCCGAAGGAGCGAAGAGCAAGCCTTCGGTGAGGAGGACAGGAACGACCCCTATTCGGATGAAGATGACACTCTGGAAGGACAACATCGTGAGAAGCTCTCTGGATTGTCGATCGATAATGTCATCACTGATTTGTATGTCGAGTTCAGGTTTGGATCCGGATAGTCATCCGCCGACAAACCCGCTTCAGAAGTTCATGGATCTACTGCATGATTTTTTCCGGTGGACAAAGACAGCTGAAGCTGTGGTGGGTCCTACAATCTCACCATTTCATATTCAATATGTTGACACGATGGTTGGAAGTTTGTCTTCCGATACGTTCTCCTCAGTATTCTGCTTTGGCTCCCCGGGGTGTTTAAGAATAGTGCTCGTATGTGATATTCGGCGCGTCCCATGTTTGGTGATTGACAGATAGTAGATTTCTTTTACATCAACAAGGGCATTTGGTGAGCTGCTTCTGTTTGGCTCACCGAGTATCTGCTCACTTGGTGTGCACAAGGTCTCTGATTATGGCTCAGACTATACTATCAGTCTACGCGGGCGATCAGATATACAAGTTAGTAGCCCCGGTCTCTGCGTCCCGCTAAGTTTCCCGTCCTTAGTTGCATTGACGTAGCTACGTGATCCGAATTGGGGGCACGTTCGTAGGATTGATAGTAGCCTTGCTCATCTGGTATATCGGTAGGCATCCTGCACTCAACTGCTGCGTAATTTTGTTCATCAGGAATTCAGGCAATGGTAGGGGAGATGGTAACCCATACGGGCTTGCCGCCAGTTACGCGGTGATCATACTCCCTGTTATGTTCGTGAGGCTGTTCGCTCCGCCGAAGTATTTGACGGGTGTGATCCTAGGCGCGGTTCGTACTGGGTACTTCTTGGTCTGTGCGGGACTCACTCGATTTTAGGCCACATCCTCGCTGATCATAGGTTACTCATGGATCGATGGTCACCTACCTGTAATCTCAAATCCTGGTCATGGATGGGATGCCGCGTGGCGTCGATGGACCCTCGTTATGATTGGTATGCGACCCTGCTTTCTCTTCGTTCTCCTTGTTGATCGGCACACCCCAGGCTGCGGTGCTTCCTTCATCATAATGATGCTCCCACCCAAGTCCGGACGCAAAGCCGTTCGACTGCGCGCAGCCTCTTCGATTGATGCCCTTGGCCACGTCTATACTTCTCTTATGTCCGCATGGATCATGGAGTGTGACACGGGAAAGGATGTTCCGTTTACATCAACGAACTGGGTTAAGAGGTTCAGAGGAAGGCTTATCGCCGTCACGCTCCAAATCCTGGCGGGCAAGGAGCAAATGCGGCTCGCATCCTGGGAAGGGGGAATTCGTGGGCGTTGGGCGGAGGAGGAGTATGTCAAATTGACGGAGGTCCAAGAGGAGATCGTCGCAGTACTGGCTCAGGTGGGTAAGATCGAGCGAGCGTCAGACGATAAGCTGATCGCGTTGCCTTCTCCTACAGCTTGGAGGTGCACTTTGGAAGCTTGATACCAAGTGGCGATTATCGCTCTTGCATCACACGAGAGTAGTCGACCCGAATTTCGTACGCGGTTCTCTTTTCGTTTTCATCGCCGATGCCTCATTCTTCTCGAGATTTCGGACATTGTATCCGTTTTTACATCGGTCTCGCAGTCGCTGAAGACGGGAGAGCCCATGCACACCATACTTCCTCAAACGCTGTTGGATCGCCTACTCCTCCACCATCGGGTTGAGGTATCTGTTACTGAACTAGACGGCGGTAACGAAATTGGGCCTGAGGAGATGCAGTCAATTGACCATATGTTCTACACCTCGGCAGTCGTCGCTGTTTACCAGTTGATGCAGGTGCGTTCTCGAAGGGATACGATACGATGTCGTTGTTAATAGTCTGCCTGTGTATAGTGCTTGGACGAACTTCATGCTATCACCCGCCGCCTTTGCGGGGAGGTGCCTTTCCGCGGTTTCGAGCGATGGATGCACAAGCACCAGTCGCGGCGAGGGACTGCCCTAAACACCCTCTCACGAACGGTCACCGTTTCCGAGAGAGAACAAGTGGTTGTGGGTGAAAAGAGTGGAGAAGGAGCTTAAGGACGTCTGCTCTCGGGGTCCATTGCGTGCCCCGGGACGGTTCAGGTTACTGTAACACCGTCACTGGAAGCAGACGGACTGGCAAGTAGTGCTCACCGCAAACATGTCGGCGAATCGGCTCGCTCGCTGTAGAACGTTCGTCGCCCCGATGCAGTGTACTACTCAGACTACTACGACCCGGATATCGCCTGGCGCACAACCGAATAGATTCACGGATTATTACATGTCGCGTTGCGTGTCACGCCGACACAGCGATGTGCGCCCCTAAGTGGTCACGTTCCTCCGGAAGGCATTTGTCTTTAAAAACCTCGCCAGATTATGCTGGCGAAAGGCCATCATGATGACATCGTGATTGGCAAGGGAGAACCCCGAGCTACGCTGCCGATCCCGGATTGGATTGGATTGCTCCTGGGCCTTGACGTAGGGTCCTTCGTCTTTGACCTGAACATGACGTGGAGCGGGAAACCGAGCGGAGCGGACATGCGACCCGTTGGTCAGGTCTGTACCTGTACAATAAGGGGCCCCTGCTTGCACTGCCGGTGGCAAAAACGCCCCCGAGCGAAAAACAAAGAAAAAGGCGTGTCTGCCTGATGATGAGAACGAATCGCGTCCGGACCGAATCGGCGATGCATTTTTTTTTTTTTTTTTTTTTTTTTGGGGAGTGTTGTGGACGGACGTTCGGAGGCGGGGGGGGGGGGACCGTTTCGGAGTTGGGCACGACCGCGCGCTCCGAGCGACTTGTACCAGCCCGATGAGCTCGACGTCCCCCCCCCCCCCCCCAACAGCACAAGTATGCCCGGTCCAGGGTACTATTGTAACCGCGACTACCGTACCGTTCGAATTGTAGATCGAAGGCCATAGTCCGCATGATTTGTAACTGTGGGGGGGGGGGGGGGAGAAGGACGGTCACACTCTGACGCGCAAAACCAAGGACCGAAGAGGTTAGTCAGAATGGCTTGCCTTGCCAGTCGTGTGAAGGCCCGAGAGCGACCTGTCAGATTGTTAGATAGGAAGGCACCATTCATCCACCCGGGTGGCAAACTTTGAAGCGCGGTTTCCCGTTTGCAAAGAACACTCCCGTAGTCTCTGCTTACAGGCTCGGCCAGCCGTCGGACAGGAAACGGCAGTTGATCATATTTTGGTTCCGACAACCTACATATTTGGTCCTACGAGACAAAAAAACTCCGGGATGGTGGGTTGATCACACACGCTTGAACCAACATTCGTGTGTTTGCGTTTGACGCCATTCAACGGCATTCCTTATCCGCAATAAAATTAGCTATGTATTCGATCATCTTCGCTGTCTCTTCCCCGACTGGTCGTATCCATTGCTCTGGGAGGGCATAGCCGTACTAGAAGAAAAAAAGGAAGACTGTGTCGATGATTTACCGTAACTTGGGAGCGGAACCAAAACGCACGGTACCGGTGTCGCGCAGATGGGCAGCGAAGGAATACTTGACACCCATCTTTTTGTACAACCAATCAACGATGTTCCCGGAAGCCCTTGAGATGGACGTGCTACTTCAGAGGCGTCGCATGCGCGAGAAGATTCAGACATTAGACTGACCGATATAGCGTCGAACACAACGCTCCCGTCTGGGAATGGCCAAGCGTTGACCAAACCATCACTCGCACGGAAGGAAAGAGGAGCGGCTCACGGTGAACAGCGTGCCATGAGACTTTTTGATTGCGTGCGCAGCGCCCGAAATGGCTTCCAGCTGATCTTCGGCATCTTTTGGACTTCTCTTGCATGAATAAGAAAACGGCGTGGACACTGCCCACATGAGTCGGGAATACGAGCCATCGTCGAGCGGCACATACGCATTTGCCCGTAGCTTCGCAGATCCAGGAATCCTTTCAGGCGTGGCAGACGCGAGAAATAATTGTCCATATTGTTGACTTCGGGAGCTTGGAAGGGCCGGGTTCCAGGATACCAATATGAGCAGGGGTCCTCCGGACGTGGCGCGCGCTTCCACTTATATCCCTTGTCTTTCGCATCAGATTGTGGGAACGCGTAGGCCGTGAATGAGAAAACCCACCCAATTCCTACAATTGGCGACTTTGTGTGCAGGACCTTCACAAGTACGTTGGGGCGATTTACGTACCTGTTCATATCCACGCCGACACAACGGGCATCAGGTCCGAGCTGCAAGCGATTTTTGTACCTGTCGGTGGTGTTGGGGAAAGATAAGAGATAACAAAAACGCGAGAGACTGACCAAAACCGGTCTCTTTCCCAGGTGTATACGTATCCATCCGGGTTCGGAACGGGAACGATGTAAAAGCTCTGTGCTCCCCCCACTCCTGATAAGCGTCCGCACTCTTTTTTTTGAAATTTCACACGCTTACATGCCGCTCAAGCAGACGCGCGAGAGAATACGCCTCGGAACGGTCAGCGAGGAGGGCGTGTGCGACATACAACGCCGAAGCAGAGGCAACCCACTAGCATGGGGGGTGGAAAAGAGAATCGAAGCGTGGCATACGTGCCCGAGGACTAAAGGAGGGAGACTGACCTCGCGAGCGTGCTGAGCGCCCGTGACGAGGAACCCGCACCGCGTGACAGGGGGGCTAGTGCGGTCCTTCCTTTTACCGCCAAGCACGACCTGCAAATTCGGGTCGTGTGACCGCTCGTTCTCGTGGTCCAGACCGTCGGAGGAGGTGGAGGAAGGAGCGCCGCCGCCTGCGGGGGCGTCGGCCGCGTCCGCCACGATCTCGAGCGCGAACATCTCCCTCCCTTCGCCGCTGTGGCCCAGGGGCACGATGGAGAGCTGTCGCGGGTACGCGGCTGCCAGATCGCGCGCGAAGCTCTCGATCTCGTCGAGGGTATGGTATCGCTCGTGGAATGTGGCGTTGGAGAGCGACCGGACGTCCCAGCTCGTCCTCGTCCCCGCGGCGGCGGCAATGGGCAAGGTCGCGTGCTTGCGTTTGGCAGGGTCATCGTCATGGCGGTTATGCGACCTCTCGCACGAGGTGGACGTCCCCGTCTCCATCCCCTCCCTGTCGATCATGATGCGGTGGCTGGTGCTTGCGGGGAGGGGGAAGGGCAAGAGCCCAAGCTCTGCCTCGGCGATAGCACGGCGCGGGAAGTAGACGTCGATGTGAGAATGGTTCATCTGCCACAGATCCCATTCACGCAGCTGTTAAAAGGAGGAGAGAAAGCAGATTCATAGGTGTGCTGTACGATTCCCCTCGTCGACGGCGTGATGAGACACCCCGACGCACCTCGGCCCATGAAAGTAAACCTTCTGTCTCGTTTGTCGAGGTTGGGGAGAAGCGGTACAGGATTCCGCCGTTGTCATGGTCGAACGGGGCGGCCCGGGAGAAAAGGGTGAAGGCGAGGACGAATAACAATGAGAGGAACATCGGTGCATGCGAGTCCCAAACGCAAAAACAAGCGATAAGAGCAAGAGTCAATTATATAGCGTCGACGATTCGTTTGGGCACCCCCCGTTCTCCAAATTTGAAAATAAATAAAAACAGCTTACTTGTAACGCCACCAAAATTAAAATTATTATCTGACAATGGAAGGAAAGAAGAGGGGTGCACACTGTGTCAAAAAAAAAAAAAAAAAAGATTCCTATTAGTGTCTACTTTAACCAGAACAGTGAAGCACCAGCTAAATTTGTGGTGTGTCTACATATTTCGACCGATTGCCTGGTGGCCTTTATCACGGTAAATGACTGTATGACATGACGTGAAGATTATATAGGTGCAACAGAGACAGACGGAAACCCATTCGTCCCTTACCAATCCCCGTGTGTAGTGAGCGGTGATGACATGTAAAAACAATGATCAGCATGAGTATGGGCTACATCAATATTACAAGATCCCGATGAGTATTGGAAGGGGAAAAAGTCAATCATCAGATGACAAGTGAGTGGACAGACATAGGTTGTCCTCTCCAACGGGCTCACTGGCCCATGCTCTGCCGTCGCTCATCCAGCTCCAATTTGCCGATGACTTCCTCAGAGGTGATGCTGTCCGTGCGTGAACCAGGCCTTGGCCGCGACACGAGGCTCTGCATGTGCGCACGCGCGGCGCTCTCTCGCGAGTTCTGATTTGCACTGGCGCTTTCGCTCCCGCTCACCTCTTCCGTGATCTCGCTGATTCGTTCCACGCGGCGCCCGGGAGAGCCCAGGTTCCGATATTCCCCGTCGCGGAGACCTGGTCCTGGACTTGACTGTGCCCGCTCGCGGCGTCGTGGACCGCCAAGCATCTCGAGCGACGCCACAAAGGTCGCGTTCATGCGACGCAGATGGTCATCAACCGCGTCCTCGCTTGTGAGAAGAGGGCCCGTGGCGGCGAGTCCTAGCCCCAGCCCAAGTGCATTGCCCGAGTCTGGGCTATCGCGTGCATAGGTGGCCGCGGTTGGACTGGAGGACCGCGACGGTCGCGCTGACCGATCGGGTACTTGACCGGTGAGTACCGGATCGGGATTCTGCGCGCGATACTGGCGACTTAATGGCTTGGGCTGGCTTGCGTCGTTCACAAACGCAGATAGATCGTCCTCGTCCGGATTCGTGCTAAACAAGATTGGGCTCTAACTCGTCATCAGCGACGGAATCACGAGCGGAGGAGGGAAAGCTCACCCCGCCCTTGTCGCTCTCTCTCTCCTTCTTTTCTCCACTTCCAGTGCTCCCCTCACTAGCCCCACCGAGCGAATCTTTGTACCGATGACCGAAGCTACTCGAGTAACGCTTACGGGCATCACCCCCACCGCCTCCGATGCTGCCACTTCCGCCACCATCAGCGGAATTCAAGGACCGCTTGTCGCCAAGGCTTCCAGGCTGGAACGGAGGAGAGGGTTTCAACGGGGCGATTGGGGAAGATGACAACCGACCATGGCCGCCAGGCGACGGTGGTACTCGGGGTGAACTAGAGACAGCAGGAGGTCCGGGGCCGCGGGAGGGCAGGGGCGAAGCTTGTCTTAAAGAGGGTGATGGAGAATGTAGTGAAGGCGAACCAGAAGAGAGGGTCGAGGCCTTGAACGGATTGAGTGGATTTAGCTGAGGGCGACGGATGGGCAGCGGCCCGGGAAGAGATGGAAGATCCTACGCGAAATGGACGATAAGGATAAGCAAGGCGGCAATCACCCGTGAAAGGAAAACGTACTGAACCCATGCTTTCCCTACGTAGTCTCGTATTCGGTGTAGGGAAAACGGGTACCTCCAGACGCGATGAAAGGGAGGAGTGGCTCGAGACGCCACCCGAATCTGAAGCCATTCCAGCCCGACTGCCTTGTAGTGGTGGTGGAAGGCGTGCGCTTGAAGTCGGGAACGAGGTGGTGCGAGCGTGTTGAGAAGGCTGAGCGGACGGTCGGGCGATGCGATCGGCTGAGGGAGCGGATGATGGTGGAGAGGCGGGCAGAGAGGTCCTTAACGGCAGGCTCCCGGGGGAACTTGAGAGGGACTCTCGCTGCTGATTTCTGACAAGAGTCGGCGTGAAATCAGCTCCCTCGTCGAGAGAGAAGAAGCGGGACGAAAGGAGGGATTCCAGTTCGTCCAAATGGAAGTTGGGACTGGTGAGGTAGCGGACGGATAGAGTAATATTCCCATATGGATGAGGGACCGACGGGAACGTGTGTGACTCGGTGACAAAGGGAGGGGCTTGCGCTGCCGGGGGCACGTCTGAGCCACGAGGCTGATATGAGGATGTACGTGTCGAGGAGGGCGGGTAAGAACATGCTTACCGAATCCGAGGACACCGTCCAGGTCTCGCACGTTGCGCACGCGTAGCTCGATGTTCAAGTTGGCATTGCGGTTGGAGGGCACAGCGCCGCGACGGCGCAATCGTTTGTGCAGCTTCCACGTCGGAAGGACGCGCAAGAGCGAGTAGATGCTCCTGAAAAGTCCGATGCCATGCTTGTAAACGGTGGAGAGGCCAAGGTCGGCGTCACCGGCGCTCCCGTCCGGCCGGGGCGAGAACTGAACGGACCAGGATTCGAGAAGGATGAATTGAGGGATGGGTTCTATGCGGAGGCGGGACGAATCCGCGCCCTTGCAAACGAGGACTTGATTCGGGGAGAGATCGGGGACAGACAAGAGGACTTGGAGCTCGAACGGCAAAGGGCTCGGGGTGGCGGAAAGGGAACGATAGGGTCTCAGATTTTCTTTGAAGGTTTCTGCGTCGGGAGTTTCGAGGTTGAACTGGATACAGCTATGGTGAATGTGAGAGCGAGAGAGCGACGAGAGCGAAGACGAACCCATTTGTCGACCTTGGCCTGAGGGTTAGGTTCCGCGGTGGCTCTAGAAGCGTGAACTACGGACGCGAGTTTGGTATAGTACCTATAAGCAATCTGGTCTGCCTTTGAAGCTTCATAGGACATGGCAATACGATGGGAGGGCCTGCGGCGAGACTGGGTATATTATGCTGGGGAGAACATTAGGTCGACTTGTACAGATGATGATCAGTCGGGGTGTGGATAGCACTGAACACTGAGACGGTTTCGTTTCACGCGGCGGTGCGGTGCGGTGAGCGTCTCTGACTGCCTTTTACGGAGCGGCTTGGCTTGATTGGGCAGAATACCCTATCTTACAACATGATGATCTACATGCTCGAAAAGTATCCCTCCCCGAGGTTGTCAAGCGCAGCGTCCTCCCCGTCCAGCCCACGGTACGTCAACCAGAACAGAGCTCCACCGATCCCGGACAAGACCGCCATCGTGCCATAATTCCATACCAGCCGCGGGTCCGTGGACAGGGCTGCCGCATCACGGTCAAACAGTGGACCAGGTTTGCAACGATACACGATCTACTCACGGTTGAAGGCTTCGCCAATGGCAGAGGAGATGGCAGAAGTAAACAAGAACAGGGCCATCACGAGTGATCTCATGTTTTTGGGCGCCTTGGTAAATGCATACTCGAGCCCAGTGATGGACGCGAAGATCTCAGACAGCGCGATGAGAAGGTAGGATCCGCTCTGGATCCATACGTTGAGAGAGGATGTAACTGGGTTCTGGTCAGCATCTAGGCAGGTGGACACGAATTCCCCACAGGGGTTAGTCTAAAGTAAGGCCATAAGGATGAGAGAAACCTCGCTCCACGTCGTCAAGCTCGCACCTTGTAGATATAGTGCTGTACGACAGCGGCCCAGATCATGGCGGCCGAACCCGTGAAGAAGCCGGCGGTGATCCTTTTTATTGGGGAAAAGTCGATTCCTATCTTGCGAAGGCCCGGGTAGACAAAGATATCACAGATAGGGATGAAGATTATCAAGCCGAGAGGGTCGAGGTTGTTGATGACATCATTCGGAATGCCGTTGGTCACCATAGTCGCGGCTTGAGAGGTCAAGTTGTTAATAATCTGATTATACGCGAGCCCTGCTCCAAGCGTCAGCACCCGGCTCCATGATTGTGTTTGAATTAGACGTACAGTACAGAGGATACCAAGTAAAAACGGAGCATGCTTTGAAGCCACGGCGAACCTCATCAACCCATTTGTCATCGAACGTCATCCATTCTGGCCTCTGGCTGTCTGGGATGTTGCTCGGTTTGGCAGATTCCCAGAAGTCATCAGCTTTGAGATTCTTGTATAAAGTAACTGGATTTGGAGACCATCTGCCTCGCGCCGCGTACCTCCAAAGCTTGACGGCCTTGACGAGCACCGAACCTTGAGGAGGAGAGCGGTGGTATCGATGGCGACCAAGGAAAAGCACGATCGGGCAAAGAAGGAAGACTACTGTAGGCAGAGTGAAGGCAAGATAGTAGCCCTCGTACTGCACAGCGTAGGTGGCGATTAGAACTATCAACCATGCACAAAGAGGAACACGAACCTTCTCTGTCCATGTCATGGAGATCTGGCCGATCATCGCACCAACGTTGATAAAGAAGTAGAAATACTAACAAACGTGATCGGTGAGGCTGATTCCCAACGCGCACGAGAGAGGGTACCATATAGATGCGAGAAGTAGTCAGGGTCGGATCGACGATCACACGCTCACCAGACTTTGTTTGTGAGATGAATGGGCGAGTGTGTCGCTGTTGTTCGGCGACGAGTGGGGAGGTATTCGCCTTGAAACCTCCTGTACCGATACCTATGATGATGATGGCAAGGGACAGAGCGGCAAGCGCCCCCTTGGGATGCACGATGACCGGCGGAATGGCCGAGATAACAAGAATGACGTGACCGAGGAGGGTGATAGCCACAGAGACAGAGACGGTCTTGTACCGCCCCCACTTTTCATCCGCGATGTACGCTCCCATGAGGGGAGTGACGTAACACCTGTTGCGCCGTAAGAAGATAGTCAGTTCCCGCGAGGCAGTTAATAGGGGGTCATGGCTACCAGAACTGCATCAAAGTCGTAAGGCCGGTAGAGGCTGGACTGTCCTTGGTTAAGAGCACCAGAGACACCGTTCTTTCCGCCAGCACCAGTCGAAGAGCCTTTGGGAAGGGGCTGCTGAATGAAATTGACCTAAAGGACAAAGATGGTGAGACCAGACGTATGGCACGAGTCCAACGAAGACTTACAAAAATCACAGTGCTGCCTTGAGAAGTGAAGATACGATGATAAGCACGCCATCGTTACGACAAAGAAGTGACATAGGGCGTGGTTCACCGTAATACTGTCTCAACGACAATCAACTAATGGAAAAGACGACGAACGACAGGAACCTACGGAGAAGCGTTCTGCCATTTCGATGATGGCGATCACTGCTGCAACTGCTTTAGCGACCTATAGAGGCCACCGTAGAGGGAAAGGTGGACTTGCTGTATGCACTCCAGTCGATCTTGTCGGCGACACGACGGAGGGTGTTCATCTCCTCCTCTGTCGGTGCGACAAGCCCACCGCGTGGGAGCTCATCGGGTTGATTTGAGTCAGAGCCGATCGAAACAGCCTTTTCAGGGTGTGGCTCTTTAGCAGCCTCGTTGACAGCTGCGCGGTAGAGACCGTCTGTCTGCTTCTCCATCGATTTATTCGGGTCGGTAAGGGAACGATGGCGGGCAAAGAGGAAAAGGCGAGATCGGTGAGAAGCGAGCCCATTTATATGGGGGACAAGCTTCTTGGGCTTTTCCTTCTCTCCGCTTGTGACCGTTGAGCACATGGCGCGCGTTGTGTAGGAGATAGACCCTTCCTTTAAAAGGAAATGTATTGCTCACGACGTGGAATTGAAGCGAAGCATGCCCTCGAGAGCGAGTCCCCTTTATGGCCCACTTGTGGGACGGCAGAGTTGCCAAAAAATCCGAGTCGGAACGGAGGACAACAGAGTGCGTTCTGAAATCAAGGCTGGCCCGTCCGCTCGAGTTTCAGAATGGTAGTGTCGAGAAACCGGGAGCGGATACGCCAGAACCGGGACCTGGGTCTAAAGCTGGTTCCCATATCCGCGGAGGGCTAAAATGTGCATACTTTCCATGACCGTAGATGAAGAACAACATGAATCCTCGCTTCCCTGGTCAAGACGTCGAGGGGTAGAAGCGGTGTACCTAGGATCCCATGAGCAGCCCGATAAGGGGGTGGATTGATAGAGGTGACTTTTTGGAGCCTCGCGAAAACATGCTTTGAGAATGGCCAAGCGAACCCATGGCAGTGTACGTACGGCCACACAAATGACGCGCGACAACCCACCACGCGGGCGATGGATGATAAAGTAAGCGGGCTGCTCCCATATGCGGTGTCTCAGTTGTTTTATTTTCAAGGGACCAACAAGGGACCAATTACCCACTCATGAAGGGCTGATGAGGTCTGGCTTCCCAAGTAGGCTCGCGGCTCTGCTGCGGGATACGTTGACTTTTTATTCATCGCACTCGTCTTACGTAAAATGTCCCAAAGCCAAGGAATTTACTGTGCGTCGAGGCGGAAGTCGCTCTTTCACAGTTGCCGTCTCGGGAGGTTCAAAAGGCACCGTCAAATGAAAGGATGCGAGCCGACATACCCTTGTCGTTGTCGATCGAACGAGGCCTCCCGGGCGCCGTCCGTCGTGTGTGCAATCGGAGGTCTCACCTAACGAGTCCACCGAACTAACCTCCCAAGGCAAAACTAACCTTCCAAGGGCGGCGAAACGCCGATCAGACGCTTGCTTGCTCCACAAGCACGGTGACCAAATGGAGGCGGCGCACCACCGATACCACAGAGATGTTGTCCATTCATCAAGAAGCAGCAACTCGTCCGTGATCAATCAAAAGTGGTTAGAGGTGGAGCCATTTGCCAACTCCGTTGGGCCGTTCTGGATGATGTCGCCGCAGGCTTATCTCCCAGGTCGGGTCGGCTAATCTAAAAGCAACCCTGAATCCCAAGAAATTTATCATAATCTTTGTTTGTTTTCTCCACGTCGTACGTAACGTTAGCGTGTCCGAGCCGGGAGATGTCGAGCAGGG
Source organism: Russula earlei (assembly GCA_025769875.1). Classification (NCBI taxonomy): domain Eukaryota; kingdom Fungi; phylum Basidiomycota; class Agaricomycetes; order Russulales; family Russulaceae; genus Russula; species Russula earlei. The sequence continues at coordinate 255,946 of JAGFNK010000014.1, forward strand.
CTTTCGTCGGGTGGCACACATCGGAAGAGGCCGCACCGGCAATCAATCGAACGAACCGCACCGTACAGTACAAGAATGTGACACACCCGCGACGACGTTTGTTCCCTTGTGCTGTATTTGTATGGGTTGCTGATGGGAATTGCTACATTGATTCGATTGCAGGGGCCACCTTACGTCCCTCCGAGTCCCCTCACGTGAGGACGACAGTGCTACTACAGGGGATCATTTGTGCATCCATCCCGCGTATCTCTACATGCGTGTCGGTCGTCGTCAAGCGCCCTCACGGGCCACCCCCCTCTTCACCAAGATTTCCGTGATTTCGACCGCGCGATCGAACGCGTTCCTCTCGTCCTCCGTCACCTTGACGGTGCCGACGCCCTCCCCGCAGCCCTCCGGCGCCGAGTTGGCCCACTCGAACCCGTCCGGGCCCTGCCAAAAGATGCCGACGTTCCGGCCGTAGATGTCCGCCGAGGGCACCACCTCCGTGGGCAGCTTGTGCAGGATGCCCTCCAGCTCCTTGACGAGGCCGGTGGTGTCGTCGGAGATCGGGATGCTCTTCGCCCGCGACCCCTCGAGCGTCTGCGCGGCGGGATCCGATGGGAATTGGGAGAGCAGGACGATGTTGGGGGTGCCCGGGCTGTCCAATGTGAGATAGTGCAGCGCGGTAGGTTGGGGCGCGACGAAGCCCCCGACGATACCTGTGTCCGATCGCATGATACCCCCATGAGATGCAAGTGCGATATCGTACCGTATTGAATGCGCAGAGCGAATGGCCCGGGCGACATCGGTGTTCGATAACAGAAACAGAGACAGACAGAAGGAAACCAAGGCAATCCGTTTTAAGGATTATATACCACGCAGCGCACCCACACCACGAGCAAATAGTGAAAAAAAAAAAGAAAAAAAAAAAGAAATACGAGCCCTACAGTCGATATTTTCGGACGACACCCCCGTCGCCCGCAATGTACACCAGCTCTTCCGAGACGCGGAGAGCTCGTACGGCCTCGACGTTCCCAAACACCAGCTCGCTGACATCGGCGCCTCCTCCCGCAAAGTCCACGACGTACGGCAGCCCGTCTTCGCCGCCGACGACAACGCGCCCACCGGGCGCGAACGACACGCACTCCACGGGTGCCCCGCTGCGCCTCCAGCGTTCGCGGACGGAGCCACGGCGCACGTCGAACAGCGCGGACGTGCCTTCCGCGGCCCCGAGCGCGATCTCCCGCCCGTCGGCGGACACCGCGATCGCGCGGGCCGGCACCCCAGCCGACCACGTCTCCGCGGACGTGCCGCCACCGGCACTCGCGCGCGCGTCGACCTGCTGCACGCTCCCGTCCGAGAGGGCCACCCACGCCACGCCGCTCCCGCTCGCGTCGTCCGCGAGCGCGAGCGCGGGCTTGGGCATCGTCCACATCGCCTGCTGCGCGCCGGATCGGGCGTCCCACTTGCGAAGCGAACCGTCTGCGCTCGCAGAGAGCAGGGAGTCGGTCGGCTGGGGGAGCAGCGCGGTCACCGCGCCCAGGTGCCCCTTCAAGGATAGGAGGGGCGCGAGCGTGTCCGGCGTGGTGCTTGACTCGGACGCGGTGGGCAGGGGCGATAGATGGATGGCGAAATCGGAGCCTGCGGAGGCGAGCAGCGGACGTGAGGAAGAAGACGCGGACAGGATCTCCAACGCGTTGACGACGGATTTGTGCAGCTTCGACGCCGCGAAAGGTCGGATGGCGTGCGCGGTCGGTATGGGATATGTAGCGGTCGCGGATGGGGAGGGAGGTCGATTGTACACGGAGATCGTGCCATCGAGCAAGGCGGTCACGAGCAGGCCGTTTGCGATTGCAAAGGACGGGATTTGGCGTGGCTGGGGTCACAGAAGAGAGAGGTCGTGAGCGCCGCTGCCTCCTCTCGCAAAGCCAGTCCCATCGGCATCGTCATGCAGCCGTACTCACACGTTTCTCGTCCGAGTGCAACGGATCCGCGTAAACCTCGGTCGGGGAGACGAAATCCACAGAATCGATCCCGAGCCCCACACAACGCGCGGTGTACCTGAGCTGGTCGAGCCGAGATGGGGCCACCACCGGCGGATCGACGAAATAAAACGAAATTCAAAGGAGGAGCGAACGAACGGATTGATTAGTAAAAAGGACGGGACGGTTTCCCTGCCACCAAAGGGACGCTCACCTGCGACGTGCGCCTGAGTTCAACGCCACCCGTTCCGACGAGCTCGACGCGATCGCGATCCTGCTCGTGAAGGCTTGCGGCGATCTTTCCATGGACCGAGGGCTCTCCGTCCTTGTAGCAGGAGAGCCAGATGTTCTCAGAGGGGATGATGCCAGCGTGCACCTCGGAGAGCACCGTCGTGAAGTCGTCCTGAATAGTTGCCGCGGGTATCTGCGTCACCGGTGAAGACATCGCCGGTAGAAGGACTCCGTCGTTTGATCTGATGTTCGGAGCGGTGAAAGACGTGTGGGAGTACGTGGACGCTGGAAAGACGGCGGCGCGTCAAGATCCGCAGTCCGGGCTATGCAAAACGTACACGTTCCGGCATCGCATTTCTCACAACTGTGCTCGAACTGCGCTACCACGCATCGAGTGTTCAGTCGTCTGTCTGCAGTGCGACAGCGAACCAGTTCTTTATCTCTATTCTATGAGCGTAGCTCCCTGTAGGGCCAGAGCAGATTGGCCTGAGCGAGTCGAGGAGCCATGGGAATACGGCTGTCCCAGGTGCAATAACGAACGAGCCATGTGGGCCATTAAAAAAGCATAGGGACTACTACAGTAGCGTAGTAAGCGACGGCGACGACCCGACCATCCTCCAAATTGGAACCTTCATCCAAACACCCGTTCGAGGAGGTGCTTGGAAAGCCACGCTCCAAACAAGAACGAAACGACGGCCGCCACGATGCGCAAAGTCCTCACGCCTCCCGGCGTCACGGCGCGGGCCATGCGGTCAGCAGAGGACCTGAGGCCGGACGCGACGGAGCTGAACGTATTCGTCTTTGTGCATGGCGCCGGGGGGAACGTCAGCCGTGAATGAACGAGGGGCGAGAACGAAATACAGCAAGGAACGCACGGTCTCGTTGAGGACTAGATTCTGGCGTTCCACATCGTCGTAGATGTCAGTGGTAACCTTACGGCCGTGCGTCCGGTGAGTTGAGAATATGACGTCGTGAGTCAACAGAAAACTCACTCCACGGAGTGTGCGGATCTTGGAATGAAGTTCGTCAAGTCGTTGGTCGTTTTGAGCTTCGTAGGTGTCCTCCTGGGACCGTGAGCTCGACATGATGGTGATGGTCAATGGTAAGAGATGTGGGCGAGAGCCTTAGTTTGAGGTTAGGGTCATCAAAGATCATGAATTCATTCGTTGTCATAGCACGGCAGAATATGACGAGAGACACAACATGAACAGCAATCAAACATAAATAGGTCCATTATATCACATAAATCAGCGCAAGCCATTCGAGAACGAACGAGATTGGTCCAAGGACGGTGGCGAGGCTATATCGTCTCCACCACTACTGTAATACGCAGAGATGTAGTCAAATTCGTCATCCTGGTGCTGCACGTGTGACAGAGATGCACCAAGCTCCGGTGATTGTAACGGCGATTTTGAGTTGGGAGTGCCACCCATCTGTGGTACGTATGATGCAGTCCGCAAGTCCTTTTTCCTGATGGATAGTGGACTCACATCCTGAGCGCTGGGTACGGGTTCGGACCCCGTGCGTGGGGCTGGTCGCCGGAAAGCGGCGACTGAGATCATTCCTGCCCCTTGACGAGGGAACGGCGGTGTCTTGCCCGGCGGAAGTGGCTTCGCCGTTGATTGCGGCAAACTGCGCTGCGGACTGGCCGAAGTGGGGCTGGGCGGGATCTCGGGAGGAGATCGTAAGGGTGGGCTATTGAGGCCGGATAGTGAAGGGGAAGGCGATCGCACGACCGACATAGTCGGTGGAGGAAGGCGTGCTTGCTGTGTTGGCGAGGAAGAAGGGGCTGAGGCCACGCGTGGAGACGAGGGGACATTGGTTGGCGGGGGATGTTCAACAGAGTTTCGAGGGGGAGGGGCTATTGGTGAACCCGATCCACGACCGCGCCCACTCGTGATGGGTGATGATTGGTGAGTAACCGAGTCGCTGCTGGAACGCGGCGCGGAGTTTGTAATCGGTGGAATGCTCAGTGGTGGAGGCGACGAAGGCTCGGGAGAAGGGTCTCTTGGCATGACGGTAGGCGGCTGATACATGAGAGAGTCCATTTCGCGCGAGACTTCACGGGCAGCCGCAGCATTTAACGCTTGTTCGTCATCCGTGTCCTCTATGGACGGGAGGGTCGGAGTACGGTCTCGGGAAATACTCTCTCCTTGGTTCGACGCTAGCGGGTCCTGTTCATCACGGAATGGATCAAGTTCCGTGGATGGTGGTGCAGGCTCATTGGGTTCCTCGACAGACTCGGCGTCGAGATCGAAGTGCGCCCGCGGGCGTGGCATTGGTAAGGGGCGTGACCCCAATGGTACTTTCCTCTCGGGAGACCCCATGTACGGCAGTTGTGTGTCGTCTTCCTTATCGCTAATATTACTTGGGACAAAAGAAGGCTCAGAGTCTGGATCATAACCTCCGTAAATGTTTGCATGCGGTATGGCTGGAGGCGCTGCACCACGCGGGGGCCCAGGAGGCGGTGTTCGATGCCCTTCGAAGGCATGATACATTGGGGCAACGTCATCAGAATTCCCTTCTGGAGGCACCCGTTCAACATCCGAGGAGGGCATTGAACCAGCGGGAGGCTCCGCCGACACTACTGGGTCTTCACGCTTGCCTTTGACTGGGAATGTCGCGAAACGACCACCTGATGAGGCGGGCGGTCCATTCTGTTGGGGACCATCTCTCGAGCGTATGCTTAGGTTTGGCGGAGATGTGCGTTGCCGTGTATTCAAGGAATGAAAGCGATACAGGTCTGACTGAGGAAGGAAGGCACCATGCTCATCCGCTGGTGGCCTGGCCAGGTCACTCCGTTCGAACGATGGTCGTGGGGCGTCGGACACATATCGGCCGCGATATTGCAAGGACTCGTTGCCATTTCCAGGAAATCTAGCACCCACGTTCGCAGCATATTCATCCTCTGGCAAGGCCGATGTGGCAGTGAGATGGCCGCCCTGACGGTTCACATCTGGGGAAAATTGCATGCGATCAGACGAAGTGGGGCTGTCCATTGAGACCTCCTGGAGAGCACGAAGCGCATCTGCCACATGGGCCACAGTGCGGGCATTACCCGCATAGAACGGGCGGGCGAGGCCCGGTTCCGTCGGTTCCTGAGGAAGCTCAACCATAATGAGCTTGCCAACTTCGGCGACGATCTAGGTATACGGGTCAAAAGTGAGCAGAGTACAAGGAGATCAAAACGCACGAGGCCTTTACGACAGCATTCTTCCAACCCACCGAACTTGAGGGCCATCCATGTCATGGTTGTGGTGCGCTTCAAATCTCCCAGATTCGCCTCACCGGTCATGATCTCTGAATCGAATCCGCGTATCGTGTCTCGTAAACGTTCAAGCAGCGCCGTCTGTGTTGGCATGTCCTTGTGTCCTGGATCCATCTTGCTGAGTTTGCGTTCAGCGGAATCGGCCTTCGAGACCACGCCCCTGCGGCGAGTTCTAAGCGCCTCGAGGACCTCTTCTTGAGTCCGGATCTCCTTCATATGTTCACGGATGGATTGCTCGTGGTCGGCGAATTTTGTAAGGGCAGCAGAAAATTCTAAAAGGAGCTTGTTAGAGGCGGTGAGTACATCCTGAAGGATGAGGCTTCAGAGACAAGGTGTGCGTGCTATCAAGGGAAAACTGACGGAGAGATCCTCCCCTTCGCCTTGACCCCATATACGTAAAGCCTCTGATGCGCGCGAAAAGCGTAAACTAAGTTGTACGAGCCTGCAAATGCGAGGTCAGAACGAACAGAGAAAGGTGGATAAATGCAAGGAACGGGTTGGGAAGAGGAGGAGGGTCTCACGATGTGATTATGGCCTTTTCGGAAGTAATGAGATCCTGAAGGGGGCGTAGTGCTTTGTTGCCCGCTAGAGCGGGAATTGTAGAATTGTGGGCAAGTTTTGCGGCTGCAGTCTTGAGCATAACGGAGGGAATGAGGGTGTGCAGGTGTGGTGGTTATGATTTATGTTATTATGAGGAGAGAGAGGAGCTCAAGCTTGGCTCCGATTCGGCTCGGAGCTGCGGCACTGCACAGCCAGTTGCGCAGGGGCAGATCCAGGTATGGGAACGATGCTGTACTCTCATGTATTTATTCTCTTCTCTCCTACTCTCTACAACACAGACTTCGCATTCAACGACTTAACAAACTCGAGCGCAAGGTTAGGGCTGTTGTGCCAGTTATCAATTCGCGGCGCCCTCTGATCGGCCATATGACGTACCTCTCTCCAGGTGAGACGGGCAGCTTCTTTTCGACCAGTTTCCCGCCCTTTGCAAATATAAAGTGTCCCCGCTTCGTTCTACCCGACCCCGCATCCTTCGCACCGAGCGCAGAGATCAGCACGCGATCGGGATCGGACAGGAGTGGGTATGGGAGTTCCTTCTGTGTAGTGGGCACGTTAGATTTTCTCATACCGTTTAACTTCAACTGCGCTACCTTAAGTTGCCACTTCTTCTGAGCCTCGGATTTATCGTGGCTGAGACAATATACGGCGAAATTGTGCTCAGTGAAGCTGGGATAGATATCGCGGAACCCGCACGCCTGTGTCGTGCAACCCGCTGCGCCATCATCGATGAGTCGACAGGCTCTCCACGAAATCCCATGGACGTACGAGTGTCGGCCTTGGGTATGGAGAAGAGGATGGCGCCCTGCCCTTCAGTGAGCTTAGCTAGATCAACATCTTCACCTTGCTCGTTCTTCAAAATGTAAGACGGAAGACTGTCCCCGACGTCAATCGGCGCAAGTGCCGGAATTACTGGAGTCTTGGTGGTGGTGGGAGGGTCCACGGCCTACAGCTGGCATTAGAAAGGACTTGAAAGCCCCGTAGCCCACAATCTTACTCACTTCCGCGGCTGAGGCGAGGACAGTCGTAGCTGCAGTTGCAGCATTCGCGGCGAGACGTGCAGATCGTCTTGGCTCAGACATAAAAGTAAGGTGAGAGCTCGCTCGCTAAGACCGCAACTTAATCATCGCTTAATCGCAAGCTACCTTCACATCGGGCCGCTCAGGTCCACGCTCGCATCGATCAAAATCACGTATCAAGAGATAGAAAGGCACATCGCAGGTAGTGAAGAAAGTACAAAACAGCTAGTAAACACTGCATAATAAAACCCAGTAGAGCTGTAGGTAGTACAACACAGCACAGATAGCGGCGACAGATAATGCAACAAGCACAAGTTCCGTTATAAGACGGGCCAAGGGGATCATGCAATGCCATAGATATCTCAAATCCAGAAGGGGGTAGCAGTGCCATCACCAGTGACATTCAAGGCAAAACGGGATCAAGTTGCCTGCAGAGAATATTAGATGACACAAGTAGGATAAAGACCATGGCAGTTACCTCTCCTCCCACTGATGCCGCAATTTCGGCCTCGGGCTCTTCCACGATCGGCGCAGGAACAGGTACCACAGAGTCATTCTTCTTCTCAACATCAACCTACACGAAAAGGAAGCCGTTGTTAAACGACATAGGGTGATTGATGCCTGGCTCATGTTCAGACCTTCGATACAGGCTTGCGACTCCCTGCGCGTGATGCTGGCTTTGCGGCCTTGGAAGCAGGCTTCCCTCCAACTTCGGGGGCAGCGGCTTTAGAGCCCGGCTTTGCGGTTGCTTCGGTGGCGGTGACTTTGGGGGACGACTTCACGGCAGCCTTGGACGGCGGTTTGGTTGAAGGCTTCGAGGCAGGTTTGGCAGCAACCTGGGAATCAGGTTTGGCCTGTGTATACGATTAATTGGGGTGTAACATGTGAGAATGGGGATCCACCTTTTTGGATGGAGGTGGGGCGTCCTCGCCGTTCACAGCGGGTTGCGCATACTCCGCTTCCTTCTCAGTTGCGGTGCGCTTCTTGCCATGTGCTGCTGACTTTGGCTTTTCTTTATTGCTCTCATCACCCTCTTCCCCAGTTGGCTTAGGTTTCCTCGAGCGAGGTTTAGCTGGGGCCTTCTTTGGTGGGGGATCCGGCTTGGCCTGGTCCTTGATGCGGGAGGAGCGGCGGGGCTCGCCAGCATCGGCAGTAGCGGCAGCTCCTTTGCGGGCCATGTTGAGACGGGTGCGGGGTAAGGATCGGGGGTGTGTGGTGGTGAGGAGAGAAAGGCAGCGGGGCAGTGGAACCTTGTTTAACGTGAGTTGTGAAACAAACCTTGTTAGGGTCCCTTTTCCTTTTTGGGTTCGATCAACGGACTCTGGTCACATGATACTCTCAGGTCACGCGATCAGTGACGTCCACTGATGGAATGGTGTTCATGTTCATTTCACCACCCCCGCTCAATCTTGAGGCCGGTTGCCAGGCAGTTGCAGTGAATTTGACTCATTGTCATACTCAACCAATAAGTCCCATCACGAATCTAACTAAAGAAACATCCGGCTCCGGACCTCCCAGGGCTCCAACCGCCACCAAGACGTTCGAGAGCTACGCCGTCATCAACCCTCGTATACGAAGGTGCACTGCCGTGATAGTGGTATTTGAAACTCGGAGATAATGTGCTGACTCGGTATTGGACATTTTGACTCGAATTGCAGGAGCTCCATAATCCTGATGGGAAAAGGAAGCTAGTTGGATAATGCCACGCTCGCTTCTCAACCCCGGGCTTGGTGCCAATGACACAGCCGCCTTGCAAAAGTGATGCGTTCGTGTTCCTTGGTCACCATGCACTTAATTGATATCATGGATTGTGGCAGTGTCGAGATATATCACAGCTTGGCGGGGAACAGCCTTCGACACGAATATCCTCAAGGGAGTGTTACTTTACTGCAATGTTGGCAGGCAAGCGTTGGTCTCGTACCTGCAACCGCATAGATATCCTACTGGGGTCTCAATGGTAATGGCAACAAACGAATGCTCTGACGTCTCGTCTCTGACAACTCGATGAGGCGGTTCCCCCTCGGCATCACGTGCAGTGCCGCGGCGACTTTGGTTGCACAGCTCTGCCGTCGGCCATCGACTCACACCTGGACTAGGAAAGACAGGCGCGCACGGATATCTAACGCCAAAATTGTCCGTCCCTCGTACATAACTTTATGGATCAAGACAGTCAACCCAAGTTACGGAGCTGTCCGATTATTGGTCATCAGTCGCACGCAGTGCAACCGACCATTGAATCTACTCCAGCGCCGTACAGCCTGCAATAACAATAAGCGACTTGTTCTCGTTTCCCCACCGCTGGTTGCTCAAGCCGGTCATATGTACTGTAGCTCGTGGCGACTGATCCGTCCTAGGATGGTTAGCTTCGCTGAGTCGGAAGTCTCCCCTGCCCGCCTGCGTTACTGGGAAACGTGTAGAGGGGAATTGTTCCTTGTTTCCTACACCGGTGCTACGTGATATAGTTCGCAGCCCGGCCTTTGATGAAATGATGACTTGGAAATAATAGCTGTTGCTGCTTTCTGCCTGTCCTCTGGTCAAAGGCATAAATGGCTACCTCGTCTTCATGGTAACTGCACTTTTACACTTGCAACTTGCTACATGGCGCCTCCCAACATTGTCCTTTATGACGTTCAGTCTGCGAGCCCTGAAGCATGGGCTCCAAATATATGGCGAATAAGGTACATGTTTCGTTCTGTTGTCCTTCATTCGTTTCGTGGATCTCATACTTGACGTTTTATGAGATTTGTGCTCAACTTCAAGCGTTTGCATTACCGAACGGCCTGGATTGAGTATCAAGACGTGGAACGGACCTTGCGGTCCATCGGTGCTCCCCCTGCGTCCATCGGGCGAGACGGACGGCCTGTATATGCACTCCCAGCAATCTTGGTACCTCAACGGCCGTCCGAGCCCCCCATAGTTCTCTCCAATGCCAACGCCATTGTCGAATTCCTAGAATCGACGCACCCTGCAAGGCCAGTATTCCCGGACGGCTCCAGGGCGCTTCAACTCGCCTTCGTACAATACTTGAACGACGTGGTGGCGAAGCCTCTCCTCGCCATCATGGTACCCCTTAGCCACATGCGACTGCCTGAGCACGTCCAAGCGCATTTTCGGGGACATGCGACGCCCGGCATGCCGGGATATCTTGCCCCTGGACCGCAGCGCGAGGGAGCGTGGCTTGCAGTGAAGGAGAAGTTTGACCTTCTCGCGTCCCTGCTCGACAAAAACGGTGGCCCAGACGGGGACGGACTGGTTGTGATGGGGCGCGAGCTTTCGTACGCCGATTTTGTCATCTGCTCCCTACTCGTTTGGATCGAGCGGGTCTCGCCCCACGATGGGTGGATGCGGATGAGACAATGGAGTGGTGGGCGGTGGGTTCGGCTCTGGGATCGGTGCAGAGATTACATGGACGTATACTGATGTAAGAGAGACGGCGAGGCTCTGTTGTATCTATCATACTATCATCAGTATCGACAGAATCCGTCATCATTCGCTTGTTGATGATGGGCGCTTCATCGTTCCCCGTTCAGGCTTCCACTACTACATGGCCTCACCTACTTCCTCCTATGCGCCTTCCTCCTCAGCAGTCACAATTCCGACCCCAGGGAAATCAATTCTTAAACGTCCTCCCCCTACCCAGCAGTCCTTTTTCTCCCGTTTCACGAAATTCCTACCCACACAAAGCCAGCCTCAGGTGACCACCGGTGATGAAACGAGGACCCTCAAGAGGGCCCACTTTATCCTGCCCGAGCTCGTCACAGTCTATCCAATATCTGCCGCGAATCCTCCCTCCACCCCGACGTTGAAGGAAGAGAAGAGGTCGATAGAGCACCGCGAGGCGGAGCGGCGGAGACGGGTTGTGCGAGGCAACTCTTTAAGCCAGGGAGGCGATCCCGACGATTGGTGGAGCCTTGAGAAGGTCGAATCGTTCTATAGAGAGTGCTGTGCGAGCAGAGATGACCCTCCTTCGGCGGAGATCTCTGCTGCGTTCAAGGTAGTTTGACCATCCCCCGTCATGGACGCGCATCTGATCATCCACCAGAATGCCATGAGCACACCGCCACGCACCGTCGACCTTTCCGGCGTCCAGTTGAACCCCACTTCAGCCGCGATACTCTCGGACGTGTTTACGATCGAATGGGGATTGCGCAGATTAACGTTCAAGGAGTGCGGCTTGGACGACCGAGTTCGTGACATGAGTTCGCCCGCGAAGATCCGACTGATCTCGTACGCAGATATTGAAACCGATCCTTCACGCCCTCCTCATCCCAGGGACTCTCACGTTTCTGTCCGTCGCTTCAAATCGACGCCTGAAAGCGCCAGCGTTCCGCTTGATCGGCGCTTTCATGATGAAGGCTTGTGACGCTCATGGCACGGCCTCGGCATTGTCTGACGTCTTTTCTAGGCAAGGACGCTCCAATTTCTCGACCTTTCACAGAACTCCCTGGACAAACGCTCAGTCGAGTACATCGCAAATGCCCTCTCCCAAGCTCCCCAACATGGTTTGTCATCTCTCAGATTGGACGATTGTTTTCTCAAGCCGCAGGCGCTAGAGGCATTGGGTACGTCAGCAAACGACGTACTCGCTGGTGGCTGTACTGACTGGCTTATAGCGCATGTGGTACGGACGTCTTCGCTTCGAAACATATCGTTGCGTCATAATCGCATCAATTCCGCGGGCGCTGTTGCAATCGCACTGATGATACGCGACTACCCAGATGTCGTTTCAGGTAGTATCACGCCCTCCTCATCTGCGCCATCCACACCGCCTATGTCTCCAGCATCAGCTTCACCGTTACCGCTACCCAATACCACTGGCCAGCTACCCCCTCCTGTACCATCGCGACCGGGTGGCGTATTGCCTCCTCCACCACGACACCCAACACAGACCCTCCAGCCAACGTACACTCCATACATTCCTCGATCACGTCGAGGTCCCTCTGCGTCTGCGGCAGCTGTAGGGGATCCCCTTTCAGCCTCCGGGCAACCAATCCCGTTAATCACGTCGTCAGCTCAAGGTGGCATAACAACGCGGCATTCTATACCGCCTTCAGGGCCGCAAGGCACACATCCAGGTTACGGGCCAAGCGCTGCATTACTCGACAAAGTGAGGGCACTCGACGCGCTTCCTCGGCTCGGCGCTCTCAGAACCCTGGATCTCAGGGGTAATGACATCCGAGTGAGCTTTGACTACGTGACACCTGGGGCGCATTCGTTGAAGTGTTACAGGCCGGAATCACCTACGTTGCCCAAGTATTGAAGCGCAACCGAACGCTGAAGGTCCTGAATCTCAGCGAGAATAAGCTCGAAGTATCTGGGCTTGTAGCGAATCGCGGAGGCATTGGTCCGTCTTCACCCGAATATGTGACCTGCTGTGCTAACTCAGTCACTCAGAAATACAATTCTTGTCTTGAGACGCTTGATTTGAGCAAGAATCCATGCAGTGGTCCAGGACTCGATGGGGTATGTGCGATTTGATTTCTTCCTCACGCCCGTTATCTAATACACCGGATTTTAGGTTCAATCGCTGCGAACAGCATTTACTCTCAATACAGCGCTGAAACGGCTATTTCTGTCATCCACAGGCCTAATGTCAGCAGGAGCCATCGCCTTGGCAGAATTTCTTCCGGAATCAGTGTCGTTGCTTCATCTTGACCTCACAATGAACGCGCTCGACTTGGCGGGTGTCATGGCGCTTAGCTCTGGTTTGAGAGCGAACCATGTGATGCGTTGCCTGGATCTCAACATCCCACCGGATGACGAGGAAATGGCTCGGTACGTTGTTCCGCTTCACGCTTGGGTCTTTAAAGCAGACTTGCACCACAGGATGTGTCGGGATATTCTCAACACGTGCATACGCAACACTGAGGAAGCCGAACGGAACACTCAGCCACCCTCCGCAAACGGAATGAGCGGTCGGGGGCTGGGGAGAGGAGTATGGGGAATGATTGAGGAGAGCAAGCTTGCCAAGACGTTCCGCAAGGACAATGAGAAGAAGGTCGAGTCTTGCAGCCCTCGTACGACGCCGGAAAGTTTGCTTATCTCTGGAGGCGCACAGCACAAGGATGAGATTGTAGTACAGGCACAGCGGTGCAAAGAGGAACTTCAGGGATTCTTAGCTCGCTCGACATCTTCGGGGAAAAGTGCGTCCGAAACGCAGGCAGAACTCGAACTCGTCGAACAGGCGACCGCATTGTTACCAACCCTCACGGATATCATTCGAAACTGTTCAGATTCCGCTCGTCTCGATGAACTCCTAAGCTTGAACGACGTACTCATATCTCTCCTTGCCCAAGCCTCTCACAAACCAAAGGTCAAACTTCAAGGGTTAGGAATAGAACTGAACGGACGAGGGGACCTGCCTTCGGACGGCGACCATGGTGACAACAATAGTGTTACCCGACTCGGCGATACCGAGGAGCTCACGGATGACGATGGTTTATCGACGCCACGGTTAGATAAGGGCAAAAGAAAGGCTGCTCCTGAACCTGAAATCGTCGAACCAGTGCTGAGCCCTCGTGGCTTTGCAGTAGCGGATTCGGACGAAGAAGAAATTGAACCCGAAGCAGAACGGGAAGGTGGTGATGACCCGCTTTCACCCACCGATCGGTGAGTTATCGTATCGCTCGTTGTCTTCGCGCTCATCGTCGTTCTGACCACGTGATTTCACTAGCTCGAGGAGCTGGGTCGCTGAGGAAGGTGAAATCTTCCGCAAAGGTAACAAGCTACTCGGTCCTGAGGAAATGGAAGGCGAATACGCAGGGGAAGAGCTGCGGATCGAGGTATGGGGCTTTTACAATAGATCCCGGACTCGGACTTGGAGTGGCTCACTGCAATTTGTGTCTTCAGTTGCTGGAAGCTCTGGTCGAACGACCCCCTCCGCGTGCTATCCTGGATGACCTGTCGCTCGCTCTGGACACGACGATCGTCACCCCCCGGCTCTCCGGTGCAGGAAGAGCACCCCAAATCTCATCCGTCGCCCTACGTTCCTCGTCGATCGTCGCCGACATCTCCCTCCCTCACTTCCTTGACCCAGCCTTCGGAGGACAGCGTCGTGGAGAGCCCAAGTTCCTTGTCGCCACTCTCGCCGCTTCCCCGCGGACCGCATTTGTCTAGGAAAAGGGAATCGGGCTCGTCCTTTGAGCCGAGATGAGACTGAACACGCACATGACCCCTCCCGGCGCCCATTCCTGTGACACCTTTATAGAGTAAAACGGGTCGTCTCCAGCCTATATTCCCCCCGCGGTTCGGATAATGTAGTTACCTAAATCGCTATTGCCTACCTACCAGTCAGTACCCACCGCCCGACCACACCGTCACGTTATCACAATCAATCACTTATCGAAACCCCTCGTTTGGACTGACGGCATGACATGGCACGGCAGCATAACCTCTGATGGGGGGGGGGCGGCTTAATTTCACAATGTACAACTCGCACTTTTTTTCCTTGTAACCTCACTTTTTTTTCTTTGACTTGGACGGTCATTCCTTCCCCGTCGTACACATTTCCCCTTCAATGCAGCGAATAAATGACCTCACGCTTCTCGTTTATCGATGCTGAAGAGCCCCATTCCTAAAGCTGCCAGTTAGCGTTACACGAGAATTCGGAGAAGAGTGTGGTTGTTGTTGTACGCTTTTGTCCTTATTTCGGAGTCACAGCCATAGCAGTCCTGGTATCCACCTTGCAGACTTACCCGCTCAGCGAGTCGAGTGAGGCACATCACGCAAGATTGAATCGTTACTCCTCTCATATTTCACCGTCGTCATTGATTTGCTCTCAATGTGGCACCAATTATACTTACGGAATCTGTATCACTAAAACAGAGTGCACGCAGAGGATTCGAAAGCTCACACGACCAACAATCGCCACATAGACAGGCGGGGCTGCAAGGCGTTGAAGTGCTTGGACACGATAGAAAAAAACATGAATCGACACAACGACGAACGCGGGTCCATACATCAACGAGATACACAGGATATCAACTACCTTCTTTGAATTTCCAGTTCCACTTTACCATCGACAGCAAAGACGCAGACGACAATCAGAGATCCCAGTGGATGACATGGGGCGATCACTGGTCAAGCATCATCTGCGTTGGCATCGAGAACGATCAGCAAGTAGATACGCGCGGTAAAAAAAACGCGAATAGTGCGCACTTTGACGAACTCTGCATCGACGAGAAAGGTTCACAGGAGTAGCATTGAGAGATAGCGGAAGGGAAGGGAGGGGGCGTACCGTCATAATTGATCTGGCCGTCTCCATCGATATCCGCCTCGCGAATCATCTCGTCGACTTCCCTGTCCGTGAGCTTCTCGCCTAATCCGACGCACACGTCCGCAAAGAAAAGAGATAAAAAAAAAAAAAAACAGGATGGTTCGCCAGTGAGATCACGATCTCTCTCGGGAGAGGACGAACGCACCGAGACTGGTCATGACATGTCGCAGCTCTGCGGCGGAGATGTAGCCGTTTCCGTCCTTGTCGAACACCTTGAACGCCTCCTTGATCTCCTCCTCCGAGTCCGTGTCGCGCATCTTGCGCGCCATCATCGTGAGGAACTCGGGAAAATCGATCGTGCCGTTGCCGTCCGCGTCCACCTCGTTGATCATGTCTTGCAGCTCGGCCTCGGTGGGGTTCTGGCCCAGCGAGCGCATGACGGTGCCGAGTTCAAACGTTGTGATCGTCCCATCGCCGTCTGTGTGTACGCAGGGTGTTCAGGAAAAAAAGAAAAAAAAAAAGGGGTGGGGATCGTTCGCTCCCGAGGGAAAAGGGACGGTACAAAGAGACGCGCACCCCTGTCAAAAAGTGAAAAGGCCTCCTTGAATTCTTGTGAAGGTCTCAGTTAACAGGCACGCGCAGATTGAAAAGGACGACGGACCGGAAATCTGCCCTGTTCAGCTCGTTGGCTCAAATCATTAGGATGTTATGGGAGCGATATCTGCACACCTTCAGACTGCAGGTCGCAAAGCAAACCGCGTGGTTAGAGGGCACCATTTGCTATATGAGGAAAAATTAAAACGCACTAGTTGGTCGGCCATTATTTGGGGGTCTCTGCGTAGACGCGTAAGCAAGGGGCTATGATAGAACAAAAAGGTGAGAAAGTGAGACTTGCAAGGGTAGAAAGGAGACGTGGTGGTTGAAGGGTTCAGTGAAGAGTGAGAGTGCTTATGTGGATCGCGGCGATCACCGACCGGTTGCAACGCGCTACCAGCATTGGTCGATATCTAATCGAATTTCAAAGCAGAGTCCCTACCTAGCGAATTGCAAGACCAGGTGGAGGCAGGGTATGTGCCTGACCATTGATCAACCGGTTACGGTCGGTCAAGATCATCAGATGCAATGTTTCCCGTGTTCCTAGTCCAACCACAACCAAAAAACTAGAACCGCTATGTCTACCAGTCTTCCTCCTCCTCCTCCTCGTCACTGTCTCCCAACTTCTTGTTTCGCTGCATCAGCGCAGCCGCAAGCGCCGCAGTGAGATCACCGCCACCTGCTGCGCCGCTTCCGGTACTGTCTGAGCTTGCCGCCACCGCAGCAGGGGACGGTGCAGGTGGAGGGACCATCCGTCTTGCGAAGAGAATGGACGCCCTTTCCTTGAATCGATGCCAAGAGATCTGCGCGGCCAGGAGGGAGTGACGTAGGTATACCAATTGATTGTCCACCTCCCCCGGACAGGAACTGGCGGTGGAGGCGGGGGCGGGGCGGGGCGGGGGCGGAGGTGCTCCGCTAACCTGAGGCGGGCGGGGGGCGGTGGCGGTGGGGGAGGAGGTGGGGATGCGAGGTCAGAGCCATTCGTGGGAGGAGGCGGCGGCGCAGGTGGAGGCCCTGTTCTTACAGGCGGAGGGGGCGGTGGTGGTGGTGCAGGTACCGCTGGACGACTCACGGGGGGCTGAAGTGGCGGGGGAGGTGGTGGGGGCGGGGGCGGGGGCGGCGCGGATGGAGCGATTGAGATGGGGCGTGAGGGTGGTGCAGGCGGTGGCACGGGAGGCGGCGGGGCCACCGAAGAACGGGAAGGCGGGGGTGGAACACGAAGAGGTACCTGGGGGGTAATAGGGGCGGGGGCGCTGGCAGGAGACGGGGGAGCGCGTGGGGGAGGTGTGGCACGGGGCGGCGGGAGCGGTGGAGGAGCAGGAGGGGGTGTGGCTGTCGCTGCTGATGAAGTCGAGTCTTGTTGTGCATGCGCTGCCCGTCGTGCGGGGGGTGGCGGTGGTTTCTTCTTCGCTCCTCCGTTTGGAGCAGCATCGCTCTTCTGGACGTCACGCACAAAACTTTTGATGAAAGTCCATGTTCTCTGCGATGACAGGCGTCGTCAATGCCATGTCTATGGAGGTCATCGAGAAAAGCAAGCCAAGATGGGTCTACGCCGGAAGATGTGAAAGCCTTTCTCCGCATCATAGCCCATGTGTGCGACATGGACGAAGGACCCTGCTGTTGGCGCAGAGATAAGGGATTTGTCAATTGTGCCTCCCTTGGCTATACTCTTTTTCTTGGCAGGTGCTGAGTCTGTCTTGGCTTCGTTGCGATAGTCAGTAAATGTGAGTATGACGAGGGACAGGACGTACGTTTGATTTCCTTACGAGTCAATACTTGCTTATAGAAATTCTTTGCGTCAGCCCTCAGCGGGAAAGACGAAACCAACCATGCATTCCTGCCCGAGGGATGTCAGTTGACGAAGAACAGAATGACTGCACAGCACGCACATCGCCTGCAAAGGAATGAAAGAAGACGCGATCTTGATTATACTCAAAGCCTTTATAGATCTCGTGTTCCCAAACTATGCCACGAGTGCCCGCGATGTCGACGAGACAAAAGAAATGTGCACCTCGGGCTCGGTCTGCGACGAGGACGAGGGCGCCTTGTAAGCCACCGTATGACCACGAGTTAGGATCAGGGTAGGCGAAATAGATACGGGCGAGAGAAGCGGCTAAGATCCTTGTCGTCGACGGAATGACAGACTTGACGAGATTTTTTTCGCTGTTCGATATAGTAGAGGAGGAAGGCATGACAGTTCAATTAAAGACTGCGACTGTGATGTCTCTCTCTCGCATTGTCTATTTCCGAGTCCGCCTCCAACTGAGCACAGCCACGCGAGAGCCGGCATATCCCGATCGACCCGCCGTATAAATCAGTGCTGACGTCGTCGACACGTCTTGCACACCCCACAACAACCATGTCAGCTCAACAGCCTTCTTCCTCGCAAGAGCAGTCGTACTCCATCCAACCTCACCCAGCGGTTTGTGGGCCTTGTCATCCTCAACATGCCTAGAATTCTCACGACTACTGTAGAAATCTAATGACCCCTCCGACCTGACTGGGAATCCGCAGTCAGACCTCAGCTTACAGGCTGGACTAGGGGCACTCAATGTCCCCGGCCCTAACATCCCTTCGGTGGATATATTGACCCAAGTTGAGAAACCCAAGGTATGCTCCATGATTCCATTCATGGCCTGTTATTAATACCTAAGATTGGCCACAGACCCGCGACGAGTTGCGTGCCCGCGCGGCAGAACTGAACAGTGGGAAGTGAGCCATCCCTAAGAAACGCAGAAAGGATGATAGTCTAGAGATGCCGCTGATTGTGTAAAGTAGTTGACGAGAATCGACCAAGTGATCATGATTAATATTGCGTGACGCGTGTGATGTGACGCGCAGAACGCGTCGCCTCAAGCGCTCGGCTGTTTGGCCCTGTACACGCAAGCACCTACACGCATCTCCTCGTTGACCCAATTCCCGATAATCAAACATGGTGCACTTTCCTAATCACCGCTTTTTGTGCACGAGTGCTCATACACCTATTGGCAGTCTATAATGGAGCATAATGGTGGCTCAGTCATTGCCATGGCCGGCAAGGACTGCGTCGCTATTGCCAGTGACTTGCGTCTTGGGGCGGGTGCGATGACGGTAGCCTTGAACTTTGAGAAGGTCGGCCATAGCCCTTTTTGTTCCATGTCGTCGCTAAGAACGCATGCGTCCATGGCGTAGATATTTCCTGTGACCGACCGGATATTCATGGGCCTCACAGGGCTTGCTACCGATATCACAACTCTGTACGTCCCCTTCTCTATCATGGCGCCGTATGCTAATGAATAATCAGGCGTGAGCGGTTCCGATACCTTGTAAACATGTTCACCATCAAAGAATCTCGCCCCATCGAACCCTCCACCTTTGCTCACCTCGTCTCCAGTACACTGTACTCACGACGCTTCGGGCCATATTTTACCGAGCCGGTGCTTGCCGGACTAGAGCGCACGGCCTCGGGTGGCTTCAAACCATACATTGCAGGCACAGACCTCATCGGTTGCCTCAACTATGCAGAAGATTTTATCGTCGCAGGGACCGCGTCGGATAAGCTGTTCGGTGTTGCAGAAAGTTTATGGGAACCAGACCTTGGTCCGGAGGACCTCTTTGAGACAATCAGTCAAACGCTACTCAATGCTGTTGACCGAGACGCATATTCCGGCTGGGGAGCTATCGTATATATCATGTGAGTTTAAATCGATCCCCTTCTTGTCACCTCGCCCATCATTTTCTCGGACTTTGTAGAACCCCGGAAAAGGTCATCACACGCACACTGAAGGGCAGGATGGACTAGCATACCCTTCGTACATGGGTTTCCGTTAGAAAATGACATCGTGTGATTAGGTCTCGTCAAAATATATATTCTGTACAATTTGTCGAGGTGGGGGGCGCGTGACGCCCGTCCTTCCATCGCGTAAGATACTGATAAGCCCCTTGGCCCACTGACAAGTCCGGACCTAGCATATGGGAATTAATGGCATTTCTAGGGTCCCGAGTCTGTCCCAAGTGTGGTTGGGTACACCGGGGGTTTGACAGGAGGGCACTGTTCTAACGTCTCTTCGACTTGATCGTAAAGAGAGGAACGCTTGCGCTCTGCCGTCAAAATCAATCAGTGGTAGGCGCTAGCACAGGGCGCTTGACCTACTGCGAGAATTGGTAGTCGGGACAACTGAAAAGGCGAGCATGACCACCGCGAGCACGGTGCAAGAGACCCACACGCCACGCTGCTGCGATCCGGCCGCGACCAGAACCACGCTCGTGAACAGACAGAGCGCCCCGCCGGCGAGCGACGCGACCGGGATGTGTCCCAAGCCTTCCACGTGTACGCGCGGCAGCGCGAGGTCCCACCACAGCGGCGGCGCGCGAATCAGGCCTCGGCGCTTCTGCCGCCACGCCCCAGCGCCGCGCGTTCGCGACAAGGCGCGGTGCGAGCCGCCCAGCGCGTCGAGCGCGGCGGCGCCGGCCTCCTCGAGCTCGGTGACGCGCTCCGCGGACTGCACGCCGAAGCGGCCGTCCTGCGCGAGGAACGCCATGATGCGCGCCATGGCGCGCACCGAGCCGGTCAGGAACGCGCGGGCGCCCGGATCGGAGGAGAGGTCCGCGCCGCGCCGTTGGAGCTCTTGCACCTGGTGGCGCGCGCCGTCGATCTGTCCGGAGAGGCGCACGGAGAGGCGGTGCGTGCGCCGGATGGCCGCCTGGAGCAAGAGGGCGCGCGCCACGCCCGAGCTCGTGCCTATCAGGTCGAGCGTGAGCCCGACGAAGGCGAACCAGTTGGTCGCGCGGCCGAGGGTGTTCCCGTTCGAGCCGTTGGTGATGCCGATGATTTGCGC
The DNA here is from genome assembly GCA_025769875.1 of Russula earlei. Lineage (NCBI taxonomy): Eukaryota > Fungi > Basidiomycota > Agaricomycetes > Russulales > Russulaceae > Russula > Russula earlei. The sequence goes on from JAGFNK010000014.1 coordinate 276,609, forward strand.
CTGCACGCCTGCGATGAACGCGCCCTGGGGTGTGAGGAGGGGGAGGGGGAGGGGCACGGTTTCTGAGGCTGTGACTTTAAAAAAAAAAAGTGGGATGCGCGATACTCACGACGGCGATGAGGGCGTTTATGGTGTCCAGGAGTGCCTTGTTGCCATCGGTCTCTCGTTGGAAGTGTTTCAGGGGAGTCTTAACCTCGAGCTCGTCGAGGAAACGAGCGATGGTGGCGAGTTGATCGCTTGCAGATGCTTTCCGCGCCAGAGGGTGGTCAGTGCCACCAACCCCGTGAGATGCCATAGCGATTGGACGACCCTCCAGATCCACGGCCAGCCTTAGCCTTTATAGCAGCAGAACGAGACCGAGACGCCAAGGGGACAAACGGAGTTAATTTTAAACTCTCAGATCTATCTCTGGGGTTTGTTCGATGATTAAATCGACCTGTTGGTCCATGACTCATCGTGCCTTGCCCTATCTTTCTCGCGTTCGGGTAGTGGTGACCTTGTTCCTTGTCTCAACGTCGTGTTCTCGCGATGTCGCTGCATGGACGAAGCACATACTGTGAGCCACTGGGAACTCGGCAGTTCACTACCATCTCCATGCCATGTCACGAAAGTAACGGACATGTAACATATGCCGAATTAAAGTCCGCCCGGGATACATCCCCGTGTTGTTATTTACAAGTAAAAGAGTCCAGGCATGTTTTCTGTCAAGAGTATCATCAACTACACTGCTTCAAACCAATCATCACTTCCCAGGTCTTCAAAGCTATTTTCAATCTAGCATCTAATCAATCAACAATTCAATCCGACATATTAGCATCAAACTCACCCAGTATGCCAAAATACCAGCAATCAAATCAGGCTAAAAAACAGGTTGGCCACCAGAGGTAGTTAATTGAACCATAGAGGATGGCTTGTAGGAAGCCCTATCATAATCGTCGTTGAGCTTGACGACCCGGAGAAGGAAGATCCATTGACGTCCATTGGTCAGAGTACCACGGAGAACCTTTTTCCTGAGGCATTGGAGCACATTGGGAACGTGCACTAGAAGCTAGGAGTATCTACTCACTGAAGAAGCTTTCCGCATGCATACATCTCACATACTGCCAGAGGAACGTGGTCCGAGGGATCGGAAATCTTGGCTTCTATAACGAAGAAGCCAGCTAGCAAATGTGACCTGAGTTGCGGTGATGTCAGAAGAATAGCTGGAGAAAATAATGAGCTTGGCGGTCGAGATGAGCCAAGGCGGACTTACCAGCGACGTGTTGACTTGCTATTATAGCAGTGTAGTCTACAACTACAAATCCCGAAATGGTTTACAAACTCGACGGGCTGATGGTAGTGGCTGGAACAACGTGTTCCATGTTGAGAACCATTCGCTAATTTGGTGATACTATCACCTATGGGGAACTCGCCAGTTCACGACCATCTCGCCGATTTCATTTTCCCCTGTATCTGCCTGAACAACTACATTTAAAACTTCGTATTTATACTATTGAGTGCCATTAATGTCATTCTAGCAATGAAAAACGGAGGTCCATCGAGTGGTTTTCAAGTTATATTTTGGCTTGGGGTCATGCCTGCATCACGCCTTCTGTCATGGCGGAGTGCGGAGTTTGATTCCAACTGGGTGATCACATATGCTGACTCCGAGGGGTCTGGGGTCACTGCTATTCTATCCCCATAATGCCATGTTACAGACAGTCCAGTCGGCCAGCACAAGACCACACATATGAGCAGTGGCTACAGGCTGCTTTGAGTGACTACAACAATGGTATACATCGATCTTTTGCTTGTGTGGCACTGGCCCATGATGTGAGCGCTGTGTTCTGTACATCGCGAAGTCCTTATCCAATAATTTCCAAGGTTTCCTGCCGGACGCTACAAGACAGAGCTTCTGGGAGGCATAGGCCATGTCAGGAAGCCCACCAGGATAGCCAGCTTCTCAAGCTGGCCCAGGAAAAGACGTTGTTTGATTGGTGTGACCAAATGTCCGTGAAGGCGATGCCTCTGGATCAAAAGGCACTGCGTGCTCATGCTCTGGACCTCTCTGGCCAGTACCCTGGAATAAACTGGCACTATCAGTTCATCAAATGCAATTCCGGTCTGACTTTCTCAAAAGCAAGAGTGTTGGATCCGAAGCGCACACAAAATTTCAATAAGGCAGTAGTCCATGACTACTTTGCAAAACAACAGGAATTGGTGGATAGTTACAACGGGATACCACCAGAACATCAGTGGAATATGGATGAGAAGGGAATTCAAATGGGAGGCGGCCGTAAGAACAATGGAAGGAAGTTCTTATTCATGAAAGAACGGAAACAGTGATACTGTATCAAGAGTGACTGTCTGGAGCTCGTCTCCATCATTGAGTGCATTTCAGCAGGTGGATTTATTATGCCATCGGGCTTTGTCCTCTCAGATGGCCCACTGCCTGACTGCGGGATTCGAAGGTGTCAGAAGGTGAGTTTTAATCCAGTGGTATGGCAGCAAGAATTAATATCTTCGTCTTTGCAGCATCGCAACATCCCCTTCTGGGTGGACAGATCGCGAAATATGCGAGCGATGGTTCCATTCTGTATTCATTCCATTTCGCTACTACACATTGCGTTAACAACAAGCCAATTGTACTGACCCTTGATGGGCACAGCTCACATGAGACCCCAGCCATGCAGCAACTCACATACGACAACAATATCATACTGTTCTGCTTCCCTTTGAAGACAACACACAAGCTTCAGCCACTTGATGTGTTGGTTTTCGCACCAGTCCAGCGTGCGTGGTCATTGCATTGCGACCACCACCTTGCCGAAGGTATCAAGATCACACATTATAATGTCATCCATGAATACATGGAGATTCAGAAAGTTATCACCCCGGAACTCATTCAGAACGCATTCCGCAAGTCCGGAATATGGCCCCTCAATCCGTCGGTCTTCACGGAGGAGGACTTTGCGCCTAGCATGGCGTCGTCATCTTTGTCGCGCTTCCCATCCTCATACCCGATAGAGGTTCCGACATCGCCTCCAGCAATCAGCTCGGACCTCAGTTCCAACTCTGGTGATGGCGATTACAGTGCCTCAGACTTGGAGGAAAGTGCCATGGACGTGACCAGCACTCATGAATCCTCAACCACTAACCCACACTTGTGTGCGTGCAACTCAATAATCATGTGTGCGTCTTCGGCACAGACCACAGAGGGGGTCATTTCTAATGACCAAGTTGTCTCTCTGCTCCAAGATCAAAAGTGGAGCCATCAAGAGCTGATTGTGAAAATACAATCTCTTCATCAACAAGTTTCCATCCTCACATAAACAGTAATCATGCAAGCATCGCAACTGAGTGCAGCAAATGCACACTGCACGATCGCCCAGCGAGAGGCCAACAATTTGCGCGTGAAGCTGGAAAATCAGCGAAAAACAAAACCACATTCTTCAACAAAGATCAAGGCCCGGTTTGTAACGCATCCTGAGCTGAAGGAAGCATTTGAAGCAGAGGAACAAAACTGAATTACCCGGGGAGACAAGAAATACAAAAGCGCACTGAGAAAGCTGCTGAAGATTCTGCCCGTGCAATACAAATTAGTAAAGGTACTGTCTCAAAGGTTTTCGACAACTCTCTTTCATCATACAAGCACAAGGAAGACCTCATGATCATTGCAGGTGCACTCAAGCTCTCGATGGAGGGCACCACATCTGAGCTCACCACACGAATCAAAGAGCACCTTGCTGCACATCCAGAGTTGGAAATCAACCAACAGTTTATGGGACTCTATGGCAGATGATGTAGTAGTATGCTATATCCCTCCTCATTGTCCCTGGCCTCCGAGTCATCAGGAGGACCCTCAAATGCAGCACAACCGTTTGCGCAACTGTCCTCACTGACACACCACTTGGTTTTTGCTTACAGCACTACACCTTACAATAGTACTGTACCATCATTCCAGACTGAAGAAGAACCGGATTTCACTCAATTAGATGCCCATTACAACTGTTTTCCTTAGTCCCCACCTAATCAAATTGCCTATGTAAATACGACGGGGATGTTTCATCCCGGGCGGACTTCAATTCGGCATGTGTTACATGTCCGTTACTTTCGTGACATTTGTGACTGGCGAGATGGTCGTGAACTGGCGAGTTCCCCATAGGTGATAGTATACAAACGCTGCCATGTTCGGACGGATGCCTGGTTCGGACACTTGAGATACCTCCCTCAATCCAAGCTCAATCAGCATAACAACTCTCATAGCACTTATTATCTTAATGTATCCAATGGATTTTTTTGTTGAAAGCCTTTTGTTGAGATCAAAAAATAACAGTTGGTCATGCCTGCCAACCAATAATGCTGCATCTGAGTTTCTATGGCTTGCATTGCATGCATTTAGCACTTGCTGAGTGGAGTTACATCTTGGCTTGGTGGAGTTACAAACAACTCCATGACATTGTGTGACTGTCCAAACCAGAATACCTGTCTGAACAACATGGCAGTGTTAGTATCACACGAGTCCGATCCAAGGCTAGTCACAATTGAAACGTACAAGGCACGTCCATAAACTATATACGTTGTACACTATTTTGTCTTTAAATGAGAATGCAGTCCATTTTATCAGTCAAAATTCCGTGCACTCAAAGACGCGTTTTCCATCACTTACATGAAAAGCTGCAAGTTGGTCTTGTGCAGAGCTGTCCAATGGCTTGATGAACACATCAGCGGAAGTCGACATCTATGAGGTTCAGCGGTGTGGTCAGGCCATATGTGTGTGTATGTCGGTTGCTGTCATATTTCATCTACCATGACTATGAGTTCTCCATAAAACAAGGGTCTCAATGGCAGCTGCACAACGAGAGACCATATCCCACCCAAGCACAACTAGAGGTTTCATAGACATCTTTCATTCTCGCATGCGAAACGACTGTCACGGCCTTGGAGCGTCATGCTACTGTATGAGGGAGTCGATTAAAAAATATTGAGGACATGCTCTGTCATGTCAGAATAGGTGAAAACGGCATGTGGCCCGGCGAGCCAGGCGATGATAAACACGTTGCGAGATCACGTGAACAGCAAGAGCCATCCACGTCATCGATGATGAAGAGAAGATGGTCATTATTAGATCTCAACATCGTCTGCGTCGTGGCAAAGAGTCCTCGAGCGCGATGTCCAATTGCTCCGGAGCTTTTATGACCCACGATCTAACAGTAATCGCGCGCATTGATGATTCCCCGATTCCATCGCCGCCAAGAATGGTGTCCGGTGCCAGCAGTCGCGACCATCCATGTCAGCTCCATGCTCTAACAGGCACCGTACCGTGTCTATATGACCGCTTAACGCCGCCAGGTGAAGTGGTGTCTGGAGGTGCTCGTCTTGTGAATTCATGTCGGCACCGCGATCGAGCAACAAGTGCATAGCAGCGAGATATCCGCCTGCTGATGCCACATGCGACGGGGTCCGACCGTGCTCGTCCCTGGCATTTGGGTCTGCGCCATGCATTAGGAGAAGCGATGCGGCGTTGAGGTTTCTCTTCTCCACTGCCATATGCAGTGAGGTTCGGTGGTCACCATTCCTTGCGTCCACATCAGCGCCAGAGTTGATGAGTTGTTGAGCGACATCGAGATACTGGCGCATCGAAGCTTCATGTAATGGAGTCAATTGGCGGTCATCCCGCGCATTCACGTCGGCGCCCTTTTGGAGCAATAGCTGCACAATATCGAGATTCCCATGGCTTGATGCCCTGTGCAACGGAGAGGCACCCCGACCGTCGCGACCTTCCACGTCTGCACCAAAGGCGATAAGCTGTTGAGCAACATATAGACGACCACATTTCGAAGCTTCATGTAATGGCGTGCAGTGCCCGTAACTCTGAGTGTTCGGATTGGCTCCCTGCTCGAGCAATAGCTGTACGGCGCCGAATTCGCCGTACATCTGTGCCTTGCACAATGGAGTCTCCCCCCACTTGTCGTGGGCATTTACATCGGCACCGACGTTGATGAGTTGTCGAACAGCGTCGAGATGGCCAGATTGTGAAGCTTCATGTAATGGTGTCGACTGCCAGTCATTCCGGGCATTCGGATCGGCACCCCGCGCGAGTAATCGCTGCATGACCTCGAGTGTCCCACGTTGAGATGCGGTGTGCAAAGGAGTGAAACCCATTTCGTCGCGAGCGTTCACATCGGCCCCAAAGTCGATAAGTCGTTGAACAACATCCGCACATCCGTGCTTACTACAACAGGCATGCAACGGGGTTGATTCAGATTCATCACGGCCGTTCACGTCGGCACCCCACTCCAGTAATGACTGGACGATATCGAGTGACCCGATCGATGATGCAAGGCACAGCGGTCTGTAACCGAAACGGCCCCGGTGGTCCACATCTGCACCGTGTTCCTGTAAGATATGGGCAATCCCATGATGCCCTCGCCGGATAGCCATTTCCAGAGGAGTGCCGTACGCGCCATCGGCAGCATTTGCATCTTGTCGTCCTGTGGTGACGAGGTATTTTACAACGCCACCTAAACCATGAAACACAGCAAATAAGAGAGGGGAATGCTTGGGCCCCAACAATGATCCCCCCCAGATGTCGACCCACAGCGCGAAATGTGGCTTGTCTGGGTCAAACAGAGATTCCATCGCAATCTGGACGCGTGCCGCTACCCCATTAACCTGAGTGTGGACTACCCAATTTTGGGTCGCGTATTGGGCAAGGGGCAAGACCGGGATGGTATGTCTCATGATTTGGTCACCCAACTGTAGCAAGGTGCTGATGCAACTTTGTGCGAGAATTGTATGGGCAGGTTCCATGGAGACGTGGAAGCGAGAAAGGAGGGTTTTCTTCGAGGATTCTAAGCGACTGGAAGTTAAGAATTCTTTGACGGAATAGTGGGAGAATTGTACGACACGGGAATCGTTGTCGTCGCAGTCGCCGTCAGAGAAGGCGGATGGGCTGCTTTCTGGTCTGATAATTGTAACCAAAGTGGAACATGCCGACAGGACCGCTTCGTCTGCATCTCTTGGTCGTAAATCCACATTAAGCTTCGGCATTCCTCCGACGTCAGGTTCGACAGCAAGAACTTCTGCTAGTTCCTTGGCCCGCAGCGGGCGACGGGAAACAGCTAAGCACTGTAAAAGGCGATGTGCATATTCCCACTTCTCCTCATCGATCCCAAGTAATATCCGTTCATAAGTTTCGTCCAATGTCCGTGGCAATTCGTTCAGGGCACGCAGAATGCTCCCTGGAAGACAACGTCGCAGCGTATCGAGTTGGCAGAAGACCCATCTGAACCTTTATCGTGGAATAAGCGTCATGATACCACGTGACAGCGAGGATAGCATACATTCCGTCCGCTCTTCTGGCGAGCGTATTGATCACCAGTTGCTTGTCTTCCTCTCTCCATCTCCTCGTCTTTGGGCCTGAATCAATGACAGACTTGATATAGTCAATAATGTCCTTCCTCTGTCCACCCTGATCGTGTAGGGACACTCGATGAGGTGTCAAGGGCTCGAGAACCATTTGGATGTCGAACTCGGGGCGACTCGTGACACAGATATGCACGTGTGGAGGCCGTGAAGAGATAAGTTCCTGGAGGAGCTCCGATACTTTTTCCCGTGATGAGGGCATTCCATAGTTATTAGGACATTCATCCACGGCATCAATGATCACATATATTTCGCCATGTTGATTGACTGTGAGCATCTCCCGTAGGCATCGAGTGAGGACAGTTTCATTGGGCTCTCGCGAGCCCTGGTCGTGATCCAAATACAACTGGTTGAGAACTTCACAGGACGCATCTGAACGAGCAGAGAGTTGAACAAGAAGAGAGGATAGCAGTCCGCGACAATCTTGCTTCCGGCTGTCTTTGAAATCGAAGTAATAGTAGGCGAGAGAGGCCAATCCACTCTTTCGCAGGTCCTTGATATCCTCGATGATTGTAGAGCTTCGAGATGGTTTTAGTCACCTCTGGTAGTACCAGTTGAGGAAGGATGACACACCAAAGAACACTCTTTCCTGACCCAGCTTGACAATCAGAGATCATCAGCAGTATAACTACTGAACAGCAGGAGAAAACATACGTTTCCCATGAATCCACAGGGGCGACCCCTGCGTTTTCCTTTTCCATTCTTTGTAGACGGCACTTTCAGTGAACCAAGTGGGTGTCATCTTGTGATGGATCCCATAAGCGACATTATGATTTATGGACGGATCTGGAGGGGAAAGCCACTGGAAAACACATTTTTGTCGTTCGTTACCTACGATGTCTCTCAAAATCTGCGATGTACAGTCACATATCAACTGGAACGAACGTTTGATTTTGTTGACGTTTTCTGCTATGTCTTGGATCTTGACTTTATCCTTTGTCAGGCGCACTCGATTAAGCATTGTGAGCCAAACATACCAAGAGTGACTCGAATATTGTCTATCGATGTCTTCCCATCTGCGCGGGAAACGTTTAGCTCCGAACGACAGACCAAGTCCTGGGTGATTACATACCGTCCATGACCTCCTTCATATTATTGAATAACCCATGTACGACCTCCATAGTCTGTGCTGCTGTCATCCGGGACTCCTCCATGGTGAGTCGGTCCAACCTGTGCAGCACTGCCTCAACCTCACCCTCGCCCAACAGTTTTTTTGCAAACTTTTCTGCACAACGGCTGAGCTATTGACTAGTCACTCAAATGGCACGAACATACTGAATCGCCCTTGTTTGATTTGGCGCGTTGCGAGCGCGAGGACGTCGACTAACTCAACCATTATCTTGACTAGGATTCCCAACATGGAAGACGGAACCTGAGTGAGAACCCTTAGACGACTGAGGTAGCTTTCAAAACACTCGAAGAGGTCCATGAGCGTGTCGTAACTCGAGCTAACCCCATTAGCTGCCTGAGGGACGTAGGTGTCACAACAGGGCTCGAGAATGGCGAAAAAAGGGGAAGCGTACGGAGAGTAGGAACCCAAGTCCGGCAAATATTGCATTTGCGGGTGGAAACATCTGCAGGATGAGAATTTGATTATATCCCCAATCTGAGCGCTTACCAGACCAATGCCATTCCCAAGGCCCGCGCTGTTGCAGAGCGCTGAAAGGATACCAACCGTTGGTTTGAGTTTGTTCATGAGCTGCACTTTGCGACCTCCATTCCGAAAGTCGTTGAATGCCTCTGACTTCTCTTCAAGAATGCAGAGCACATCCTCAGGGGATGTGCAGGATTTGAGCCTGTCGGTGAGCGGATCGCCGGTGATATCGTTTCCGGTCTTCTTGGAGTATTCCTTTAACGCAACGTCAAAAATGGCCTGGAACTGCAAATACGATGTGTGTTGATGAGGAATCGAGGACATGGAGTTGAAGGTCGAGTTCAGAGCGTACCGCTTATGAGTATCACGTGACGCTGTTCCTACCCGCTGTCAGTTGCACCCTCTCCCAACAATCACGCGTTCGTATCCCTGACGATGGCGGCTACATCTACGGGCTTGGGTGTTGATATAGAAGCTCAAAGATTTGCCTTGCAAACGACTGGTGTGTCCTATGATCCTCTCGCTACCACAAGTATTCCTAACAATTCCAGAGGCGGGAGGCGGAGAAACGCACGAGATGGAGATGCGTCTGTCTCCGTCGAAGAGCGATCATAAAGTGTCTACCAACCACGAAGCCGACGTCGTGGTACAGACGATACAAGCAGAACAAGGCGAGATTACGTCTGCCACCGTGACCCAAACTCAACCGGTATTCGAGGTGGTTCCTAGCTCGGGTATGTATCAGCCAGTTGAGGTCTCGACGAATTGACTCAACGGAAATAAGAAGCAGTTGACAACACATCGCGAATCGATGGTAGTGCTCGCGTCGATCACGCTGACGGAGAACACGGGGACAAACGCATGATAGGCGATTTTGACAGCAGCGCCAACGCGCTCTGGACCCTCTATGGAAAAGAAGCAAAAAGCCACGACGAATCCCGAATTCAAACATTGAAGGACGACATGGATGGTGTTCTCATATTTGTCCGTCCATGCTTTGTCCATCCCATATACAAACGACTCGATAGCGTTGATTCTCGATCCCACAGGCTGGTTTATTCTCTGCTGCCCTCACCACATTTGCAATCGACAGCAAACAGGCTCTAAAACCGGGCCCGTCTGATCAGACGGTGTACTACCTCCAACAAAACGTGGCCATTCTCTCTCAGATCTCTCGCCAAGTCTCTTTCTTGGCCCCTCAATTAGTCATCCCTACCACTCCGCCTCCGCCTTTCCCTTCTTTCAATCCATCGGCGTCCGATGTCCGTGTGAATGTATTTTTTTTCATGGCTCTCGCCTTCAGTCTTTCCGCAGCACTCCTAGCGATACTCGTCCAGCAATGGGTTCGCGATTACATGCACGTCTTCCAGCGATATGGCGACCCGTTGAAGAGTGCCCGGATTCGACACTACTTGTATGAAGGCTCGAAAGGGTGGTGCATGCCCATTGTCGCTGAGGCAGTACCTGGTCTTCTGCATCTCTCTCTCTTCCTATTCTTCATTGGGCTCGGGGACTTCGTGCTGAACATCAACACAACAGTGGGGATAAGTACGACTATTCCCATCGGGCTTTGTGGATGGCTGTACATATTCGTCACAATTGCGCCGGCGATATACCCGCAATCGCCATACCAGAACTCATTCTCGGGCATTATCTGGTATACGATGCAGATATTACATGGGCGGAGATACAAAGATCGAGATGGCGAGTTGAAGCCCGTCAGTACAGACATGACACAAGGACAGATGCAACTCGCGATGGAAGAGACGGAGGAGCGCAAGGGACGAGACTCGCGAGCGATTCGGTGGCTGTTGAACAACCTATCGGAAGATGCTGAAATGGAATCATTTGTGATGGCGATGCCTGGTTCATTTAACGAAGAATGGGGCGCCAAGGTATGGAATAGGATCTCCAAACCCATTGGATACGAGAATAATGCCATCAATGGGAACGAACTGGTTGCGGGACTCACAGTTACAAATCCTCACGTTTCTATGTCGGTCGTCCCCCGACCTTATTCACGGATCGGGCCCGTTCCAAGCCTCTTTGGCTCGATCATTCGTCTGGTCAGGACGTGCACCGCGAGGCGTTCTTCCACGAATTCGATGACACTCCTACCTGCGCTTCATTCACATAACATTCATTTTCCCGTAGCGACGAATGAACGCAACGTCACTTACGAACTCAGCAGACGCATAGCACACTTTTTCGAGACATGCAAGAACCGCGGTGTTTTCGCAAACGATGAATTATGGCGTAGGCGCACGCGCGCATGTGTCGAGGCCACAGTATCACTGATTTGCTTCGCTGATGCTGAGGTCAGCTGGTTTGGCGACATTCTGCGACCTCTGGGCGACATTGGTAACTATGAAAAGACGCGCGAATTGTCGTTGGCGGGTATGGACCAGTCATTCGTGATGCGCTGGACATGCCTCTCGATTATGGCTATTCGATCGATGCTGAGCAGCTGTGAGTCTCTCAAGGCGGATGCGAGGACAGCCGTGGTTTCCTTTGGAGAATTTCGGTGTAGGAACGGCAATGAAGATGAGGTAACAGAGAAGAATGCTCAGGAAATCGACGAGACCATTGAGAACATGTGGAGGCTTGTGTTACATGACTGCCGTCAGTACATGCATGAACGAAGAATTCCCGTCTCCCAGCAGATAATAGAGTTCCTTGGCAATGGAGAAGCTCTAGAACCGGACTTCCGCCAATGGGAAAATAAGCTGGAACCGACTATCGATTCCAAGATCTCTATTCTACAAGAAAGGATCGACGAGGCCTGTTACCGGATAACTCGACAACTACCCGCTATCAGCGTTCCATCTGATGATTTCCATTCACTTATCATCGCTCTCCAACATCTCGACTTGCCAGTCGGCCCTCTTAAATTGCAATTCGTACATCCCGGCTCGATTATCTGGACGTTTCACCGGCTGCACGACTTAATCCACGGTTTTTGCCCCCCGATACCCGATATCCAATTCAACGTCGTTCTGTTTGGGCAGAGAAATATATCGCAACGCCAGCTGTGGCGTCTGCAAGATCTCCGTGATGGTGGTGGGTTTGGCTTTACCGTCGAACTCTTCCTCCTTGCCCTCGAGCAATTGCTCTCCGCATATCCGAGTCCGTCACAGGCGTCCCACTCTGCGTTATATATCAGCACCTTTCGAACTATAACATCTGACTGGAACAAGTACAAGCACTCGCTTGGGACACAAAAAATCCTTCTCGATACAGTTGCGTCCGATCAAGGCATTCTTCGCGGGTTTGACTACCCAAAGTATATCACGGACGAGCTCTGGGAGTTGCTGGATAATATGCTCCAAGGTCAGACAGGTCCACATATCGACAACGCGGTGCAGCAGCTCACAGATCGTCAACGTTTGGACAACCATGATTACGGGGCCAAAGCATTGGCGGTCATCTCTCGGTTGCAGGCATCGTCTTCGTAGGGACCGAGCACCACCCCTCACACTAATGCTACCTTAATACGTTTACGAATATTCATGTCGCAGTTTGCATTGTATTATGCTCTTACCCTCAACGCAATGCCTTCCTTACAGTGTGCACTGACAGATGATGTGAAACAGCGCCGTGCTTCATTGAATCGGAACATTGAAACTGCGAGCATGAGATCACCGTGGTTATGTTTGGGGAGTTACGACCAGCCACTGACGAATGGGTGCCGATAGTATTTGTAGATTCTCGACAAACTGGGGTGCATAGAATGGGTGGCGATGAGGGGTAAGATCGTCAAGGTGATACGGCGCACCAAAGCGCACGTTCATTGCTGGCCCTTTCGAGATGGATCAAGAACCATCACGCACTTCCCACATAACTGTGGCTCTGGATTAGAGGTCACGGGCAACCCTTTCTAGAAAGATCGCCGAGCCAGCATTGTGCGGAGTCGATGGTTGTGAATTCCTCCGGATCATCATGACAAAGTCCTGAAGCCAAGTGCGGATGCCGCCTCAGGCAGAGCGCATCACCACCCACATCCGCTCTTCGCCAGACGGTCGAGAGCCCAGGACACACTGGAATCATCGCGGGTCATAAGTGCGGGACGGCCCCAGAGAAAATTCGCCCAACTTTTCGTAGACACGACCTGAGCCGCTGATTTGGGGAGCGGGTGAATGTGCGGATCGTGACTTCTTCAGTCAAGTTATGAGACAACCGAAGGCATCATCGACGTTAAACTCTCGCCCGGGCCACCACCGCGACTGAACCTTGGAGGTTTTATCTGCTGTGAATCAGTGTTGGTTCATCCGTCGTGTCTCTATGGATCACGTGGCCATAATATCGTCGCGTCTTCCTACTGCGCACGTGCCCCTATTCTGAAGAGTGCATGAACGGACCATAACGAACCAACATGTCATCTCGTCAAAACCCGCTAGCGCGTCACGGTTTCAGCGACCCAAGTTGAAGAGTGCAAATGATATGTGTCTGCATCAGTCTGAGACGAACAGCTTTTTCCTGGAAACGATTATCTGCATATCCCAATGAGGAGTTTCGCTCAAAGCGTGGCCAGCTACCTCATGGACTGTGAGCACTGCCACTATTTCCCGTCATTTGTGCACAGGTGAATACCCACCAGTCGCAGTTGGGATGGTGCTATTTGACATACTGCACTGGTATGCTTCATCAGCCAAGCCATCATCAGAAGCAGGAATGTGCAGTGTGCCCACCTTTGAGAAGGAGTGCAGCAATACCAGAGGAAGCAACATGGAGCACAATCTTGTGTTGGGAGTGCAGCTGATAGCAGAGGGTGAAAATGTGAAAGCCAAAAGTAGACCAACATTGATGCATCAATTGACAGGACAAACTCATTCCACCGTACCACGTTCGTCCCAGTGAGAACGGTCCAGGTCGGCTTCTAATACTAAGATTGATCGTTGATCACAAGACGCAGTCCGATCGAGTTCCCTATCAATGGGCCCCTACCAGATGTAGGTCATCTGTGCACACTGGTGCTAATGGCCCACTCCTAATCGTGTTGGCAAGTACTTGCCATTTTGGTTTTTCTAAGGCTCATCCGTATGTGAGCTTCCTAGCACTTGCACAGTTGTAAGGTGTGCCATCCAGCTGGCCGCAGAATCACACGCGCATGCATTTGTGTCATCATGTTATGTCGTTTTCTTTTGCGTTTGCTCCACGCCACATTTGTCCAACCTTGCTCGAAAACCGCCGCGAGCACCCACGCGTACTCACGCGTTGGGTAAATAAGCTGAACGTGCGTCATTGAATTGAAGAGGGGTCAGGACTTTCCGAATAACAAGAATATTGGGACTATAGCCAGGGGCCATCAGAGGTCCAGGGCATTGTAAGCGGACTCCACTGATTTCGAGGAGCATCGCGGATCTCCACACGTTGTTACTACCCCAGGTCTCTCAGCTACGTTTGCGTTGACTTGTCTGCACGTGTCTTCGTTAGTGCCACTTCCGTTTAGGGGCGCATGTCATACCAGTGGGGCAAAGTTTAAGGAATGGAAAATCCTATATACCCACAGATATTACTGGTATAGGTTATGACAGAGTCGACTGTGTAGTACTCGGTTGAGTAGGGTGGGCCGGAATAACCCGAGTCTCCATAGTGAGACAACAGTTGTACGATTTCTTTCCACCCACCCATTGACGCCCTTTCGAGAGCGGTCGAGTCACCGTGGTCGCGCACACTGACATCGGCGCCATACTCCAGTAATACACGAACGACCTCTGTTTGTCCATATGATGCCAAGTGCAAAGGTGTCTCACCGTGAATGGGCGCGCGCATCGATATTTGCGCCATGTTCCAATAAAGATCGCACGACTTGGGCATGTCCACCAGATGCCACGTGCAGCGGGGTCCAGCCAAAACGGTCGCACGCATTGATATCCGCGCCATGCTCCAACAATAGGCGCACAACTTCGACGTGTCCACTTGATGCCACATACAGGGGGGTTTCGCACTCGTCGTTCATGCCATTGACATTCGCATGGTGCTCAAGTAGCATTTGAGCGAACTCGAATCGTCCATCCATCACCGCATTATGCAAAGGCGTCCAACCGTCGACGTCTCGGGCATTCACATTAGCGCCGTGTCGGAGCAGCCACTGTCCAATCTCGAGGGGTCCCATCCGCGATGCCCGATGCAACAGTGTCTGGCCATATTTTCCCCGAATATCCAGATGTGGGAAATACCTGATCAGCAAAAAAAATGTCCGGTTTTCCTGCTCTTATCGATGCGTGTAATGGGGTGACTTCGCGACCGCCCCTGGCGTATACGTGCTCTGGACGCTTGGTAAGGAGGTATTCTGATAAGTCAGGAAATCCGAGCCGTGCGGCGTAATATAGGGGTACAGCGTTAGGCTTCTGGGGGCGCCTGGTCGTCATGGTCTTCCGAGAATCCTCATCATATATCCAGAGCCAGGTGGAAAAATGTGGTTTAGCCGCATCGAACAGACGCTCCATCCCATCGTTGACGCGTGACGACACGTTTTTAAAACGGGCATGCTCTACCCAGTATCGAGCAGCGTATTGAGCAAGTGGAAAGCTCTGGATGCTGTCACGGTCGACGCGGCCATCCAGTCGGAGGAGAACACCAAGGGATGCTTGAGCGAGAATCGTATGTGCATCTTCAAGCATAATGTGATATCGCGCGACGTCTCTGCTCCTTTCCGCCAGGCGCTGAGACATCAAAAACTCTTTGACCGAAAAGTGCGAGAATTGAACAATACGTGAATCCCCATCCTTGACGACGACGACCAGACCTGAGCATGCCGACATCACTGCTTCTTCTTGGTCCTCCCAGCGCCAACCTGGATTTAGTCTCGGGATCCCCTCA